>MJUU01052252.1:67143-85290 GCA_002080025.1 Modiolus philippinarum
TTATCGTTTGATAGTTTCTTGAAACCTGTATCACAGTTTGACATATCTTATATCGATTTACAGAAATCTTATTCAAAATATTTTTAATTCAAATGCACATTTATACCCATATACATTTGGGTTGAAGGCTTACATGAATAATAACAAAACCAAAATAAAACAAAACAAAGATTACAAAATGAAAAATCATGCAGTTGTTGAGTCCACTCTCCTCAGCGCAAAAGAATTTGTATCGAATGAAGCTATACTGCACGATTTGTGGACAATTTAAATATACATACAGTTTTTCTGGTTTTCGTTAAATACGTGAAATTAAACGTTTTATTTCCTGTGAATAGTGTGTGTTCTCTTAGTTTTGTGTTATTATTACATAAAAACAAGAAATGTTCCTCATCATCAATAGTGTTGGAATTTCAGTTCTTACATTTTCTGTTTTCTCTTTTAATATTTTTGTACCTTTCCCTTTCAGTTTCAAAAATATGATCGCTGATTTAAAGAAGCTTGAGGTGTCAAAGAGTACAACAGTCTTTATTATTGAAATTCCATGGAAACTTTCAACATGAACATTTTGCTATCCATTCCATAACTCTTACATGCACAGAATGATCTACAAAAATCCGAATCATACGAATACCATGCTAACAAATAATAATTATAAAGCCTTTTGTACGTTCTACAAGGTTGCAAGGTTCAGTCTTAATTTTTTTAAAGGTCAGTGCCTAAATTTCAATGACAATAAGTATGTTTTTCAGACATAATTTTCACGGTTAGAAAAACAAATCGACGATCAGGCTCGAGCAATTCTTGGGGTTTCCGAATGGGTCATTGAAAAAAAAACTTGAAATATCAAACTTCAGTTATTTTATTTGTATGAATGTTTAAATCATTTTTAAATACCAACGTACTTGTACAATCGTATTGTTTTTATTCAAATTCACCATTTTTATGTCACCCTAGAAAACGTTGGGGTGACATGTCGTTATTCTACGGTTTTCCTGATTATTAATATTCTTCTTATTCTTCCATTAAATTGTTGTCTAAGCGATTATTTTGAAATGGCTGGAAGAAATGATTTCAAACTTTGCACAAAGTTGGAGCACCATCTAAAGTTGGCGTTTGAAAATTTCAAAATGGCTGCCAAAAAACGTCAACATTTTAAATATGTCGGATATGAACGAAAATTGATTTCTAGGTTGATTTTGACGCTAAAAATTATGTGGAATCATCGAATAAGGAGTCTGGGGTGACATCGGCTATTGCTTGAAATTGCATATCTAGTTATTATTTATTGCCGTTTCGAGCGGTCGGGTTATAAAATGGGTGTTAGTGTATCGTTTGGCTCTTTAACTTCGTTCACTTTTTTTGATGTTTTTTTATTTTACCTGAACAGTTTAATCGACCAAAACCTATTTGGCGATAGCTTTGATGTAAATATTTTTATCCGGTGCAGGTGTAAATGATTAATTCTCAATGTTTCTCGGTGCTACAGAAATGTTATTTCACAGGTTCTGGCCAAACAAGCTTGACAGTTTGACGTATTTCATATCGATTAATACAAACGTCTTAATGTACCCGTAAGCATTAACATTTATAGGTCAATGAGTGCAACAGTTTGTATAATGGCAATCACCAAAGAAACTTAAAACTTTAAAATCATTTTTTCTATCTATTCCTGCACTCTTGAATTCATAGAATGATGAACAAAAATCTTAATTTAACGACTACCATGCTTACAGATTATAAATAACAAAATACCAAAGTTACTGTTCTAAATCAACAATAACAGAATAAGCAGTAAATGCAAATGAGATAAAATCTTCACCTTGAGCTTTGCTCGTACCTCATAGAAAGTTCAAGACACCCTCCTTGCATCGGTTAAGTGGAATTCATTCCTAAATGCCGAACAAAGCTATATCCATGTTGTTTTTTACTTTGTAAATTCTTCTGTGCTGACAAGGATCAATCTGAGATTAATTTGTTTGTCAATAGCTAAATTTTGTTGACATTGATATATTTTGTTTTCATCATAAAATATTGGTGGAATAAAGAAATCATGATCAAATTTCAGCTAGGCTCGAAGTCACTAGATTAGTCAACGAAAAAGTTATCATTTAAAAAACCAAGCATATATCAATATCCACTCTGCATAAGAGTTGCAAATTATATCAATAATGTATGATGTCATAAAAGATATGAAATGTCAGTGTCACAAATGAAAAATGACATTTGCAGCTAGATTCACCTCTTCCCGGATTTGACATTACCGGTTTTGACTTTACCCTTGATTGACCCACTGACAGTGTGACGGGTGCTGTATACAGATCAGGAAATGCTTTCCCTTCCGGGGCACCTGATGTCACTCTGTTTTTAGAGTTCACACTGTTAGTGCTTAAGTTTTTGTGTTGTATATGTAATGTTCGTGTGTTTTGTGGGCATGTGGTGTCTTTGGTCTTCCGTCTTCTGATGTTCTTGCTTTTGTCTTGTCTCTGTTCTTTGATTTTGTAGTCTTGTGCTTTGTTCCTTCGATATTCTACCGCCGTTGTTAACAAAGAAGGAGCCGCTTTTTGACGATGCGAACACTTTGTTTCCTTACAGAAACCACATGAGTTATTCTATAATATTTTAATTCATTTTTAGAGTAATAATTTGGCCTTAGAATCTAATTGCATGCAAAGTCTTGTTGCTTGCTTTTTTCTATTTTTCATATTTTTTATTCTTTTTTTGAAATAGTTACCCCCCCCCCCAAAAAAAAAAGATATCCCCGTTTGTGTCTCTCCAAATGAAAAGTCAATTACAATTACAGGTGTCGAGGCACTTGCAAATGTTACAGTTGTTACTTACAACCATTAGTCACATTTTACAATTAGGTAGGCTAACAACAAATAAGGTTTTTTTTTATCAACCATACTCCCATTTTGCAAAATTAAAAAAAAAACATTAAATGGAAAAACAAAATCTGCCCAAAATCACCTTTTTACCAGAAATTGCCCTGCAAAACCAAATAAGCAACAAAAAATATTTACCTTTCTGATGTTTCAATGTTCATCAATCGAAATATTACAAACAGAAGCTCCGTCAAGTTTCTTTGTCTTAGCGTTAATGTCTATAAGTCTATAATTCCATAAAACAAGTTAAAGGTGTGAATTCAGTAATAACGATGTCATTAAGCACCGCCCAGTTTGGGTAGGGCTTGCAGTTATGAAGCAGTTATGGAGCGAGATGATTTGAGATAAATCCTCTAGATACACTTTTAACTAAACAAACCAGTTTTCGTTGCCAAAACAACCCCTCCCCCTCAAAAGAAAAAAAAAAGCGTTCAAAACACAACAACGCAACCAAACAAGCAAACAAAAGAAAAATAAAAGAAGGAAACGACAAGCGAACCAACAATATTATATATGTAGCACAGAAGTACTTGCTACTGGCTGGTGATTACACACACCGAAGTACTTGCTACTGGCTGGTGATTACACACAGGAACTAGCAGTGGCATCGGCCCATGTCTAATAAAAAAAAACAAAAATACCGAAGTTACTGTTGCTAATGATGCAACCGACTGTTGTTACCGATGCAACTGAAGCTACAGCAAAGGATATTTTGAAGCTGATGCAAAAAAAATAATAATAAGATCTTATTAGGAAACAAAAATCAGCTAATGACGGAGTTATGAATAGAAACATATCTATTTCCTTTATTTAAAACTAAAAGACTAAGGAAAATTCAAAACATGATTTATATCCCTTTTTATATGTGTTTGGTGGAATAAACAGATTTACCATCAACACTGCAAAAATACGACATTTTATTTCTACTTAATTGCTCATGGGACTTGGCCAGTACTTTACAGTTTACTATTTTCTAAAAATATAATATTTTTATAAGGTGAGAAAACAATATGGGAAAGAATACCGAAATTTCCACAAACTAACTTCAATTAGAAACATAAAGTAGAAAAAATGGTACAATTTCTAATCTCACTCACAATTCTAAAGCATAGCATAAATCCATGCATCCATTACAAAAATATGTTATATGCTCACTATTCTATATCAGACTGATATTGCTGTAGTTTAGCACCTGTTGCATGGATTTGGTCCTTTGACAATTCTCTTCTGTAATTTAGTCTTTACCCTCATTAATTTGCATAAACAACTTGAATCATGATTTAATACCAATACCAAAGTCATAGTATTGAAATTAATATGTACAAGAAAAAAGACATGTTGGTAACTATAACCCCCATAGAACCGTATAATTTAACAAAATTCAAGCAGTTATGTTCACACAACCACAAGGAGAGGTGAGAATGGGTGACCCGAATGAAAAATATATAAAAAGACACATGTGAACAAAAACTAACAAAAAAAAAAAAGCAAAAGAAAAACACACACACAAAAAAAATTAAAAAAGCACTTTAACATTTCATAAGAGCAATGTCATTAGACAAATTTGAGGTGATATACATGAACATGTTTGTTTTTGATAAATTCAGATGAAAGAAAAGGATCATTTTGACAATGATTCTACCAGTTCCACTAAAAGTTGGATTTTGATAATCTGATATCAGACTATAAATTAGATAACCTTCAAACAAGTTGTCTGAACAATTAAGATTGATGAGTCAAATTCATGACTTTTGTTGCTTATCATAGTTTCGGACTGTTTCGGGTTTGAATTAGCTGTAAGCGTGCCTTTAAGCAGTTCATCTTCGTTTAGAGTGCACTACTTAAGAGATACTGTATTTTAGGATCTGAGGGGGTAAATCGTAGATTTTACTGTCGCAAACTGAGTTTTCCGGCGACGCGTTAGTGGAGCCGGAAAACGGATGTTTGCGACAGTTAAATCTTAGATTTACCCCTGAAGATCCTAAAATACAGTTTGGTTATCTCTATTCTAATGCAAATCCGCAAAAAGCATTTAAAAATCGATTTTTAAATCACAAGAAGTTTGGTATGCGTCTCCGCCATTACGTTGCTATTGGTTCCGACTGTAAATCGTGGATTTTACCTCCTCAAAATTCTAACGCCATCCAATCAAAATTAGCGTTACAAACATCAGTGCATTAGAATTTCAATTTGTTTTTAGTTTCTATTTCATGGGGTTGTTTGGTTGTTTTTGTTTTTAATTATAACAGTAGGAAGGCTATACTTATTTGGTGATACAATTACTGTAAAATATTTCCACCGGATATCAAGTTATTAATGTTTAATGTTTCTTAGTGCTCTTCAATTATCGCTTCAGAGGTCTGGAAAAACAAGCTTGACGGTTTGGCGGATTTCATATCGATTGACAGAATACTTACGTATGTACCTTTTAGTAATGTCAAATGGTACAACAGTCTTCTTCGCAGTCACCAAGGTAACTGCCAAATTGAATATTATTTTTCTATCCATTCTTAAATTCTAAAATCCGTGCATTGATCTATAAAAAATCTGAATTCTACAAAATATCATACTCACAGATTATTATGATAAACCCTTTTAGTAAATTGTACAATGCTTGCAATGCTAATACAGAAATTCAATTGGTGTCCGTACAAAATTTCGCTGGCATTCCGTATAATAGCGTTTATAATCTAGTGACCTGAAAATTGTACATACAAACATACTTGCCTCTCACTGATACTGCCAATGTCTACTGAAATATAAGATGATTCTTGACTAAATCCTGCGGGAAGTTTGATTTTTCTTCCGTAGTGCGACAGTGCTTTACCAGCAGACAAGGCTCCTTTAGCTAGCCGGCAGATTAGCGACGGGCACCCCTTGACCCATCTTTCAAAATTACGTATTGTCATATTCTTTTCTTTCAAGATTATGGTCATGGTGTTAGTAGTCTGATAAAGGGGGGGTTTGGGTACCCATAGACCGGTTGAACCCTACAGCTGGCTTTTGCTAGTGCCGGTACCAAGTCCGGCTGTCCCGACTTCCTATCGTTGTTTACGTTTGTCTTTTGTCTTATTTGTGTTTTTCTGTGTAGTTCCCTAGCAGATTGTGGCATGTAATTATAATTTTCAGCCATTATAGGTGTTTCCTGTTGTCCATTTTATCTCATTTAAAAAATTGTCGATAAGCCCCAAAGAAATCGACTATCAGGTTGGAGCTAGACTTATTGTCATCAGAGGAATCAGATACAGAGTGAAGTTTGCTTGAAAATAAACCAAAATATATCAATGAAATAAAAGGAACAACAGGGAACATCAACAATGGCTAAAAATTATAATTACATGCGATAATCTGCCTATATCTAATTGACCTAAGTTCTCCAAATTAAACAGTATAGTGTAAACAAAGAAGAAGACGCTCACTCCGAGAACACAATTAAAAATGAACAATGTTGAACAATGGGATCTCTTCTTTTACAACCGACCCTGGTCCTATTTCAATGTTTGAAATCTAAAATAACAACAAACCATAAGCATAATTATGTGATATTGCACTATTTTATCAGTGTTTGTTAATACTCTGCTTCTAAGTTGCAAGGCCTTGATGGTTATATTAGGTTGGCCTTCTTGCAATAGCTCATATGATCTCAGTATGGAAAAAGACTAGTTATCCTTAATTTAACAAAAATAGTTATAAAATCCAATACATCATAACCGAAGGAAATTTCTGATAGAGGTTAACTGAGGTCTCTTGTTTGAAGTTTGCTTGTGATTGTAGTTCCTGGTCATTGTAGGTGTTTGCTGTTTTCCTGTTTTTGTAAAAGAGGGATTTTTTCTTTCAAATTAGAAAAATATCTAGTAAAATCGTTTAAAAACACAACTGCATTACGTATGATTTTTTGCTATGCTCAGACAAGAACACATAGAATGTTCATCATTTGAGGACAGAGAATGCGTTTTAATATCATTATGTGTCTTGAGGGTAATAGAAATCTTCATGATTTTGATCAAAGATTTGCATCCTTCTTTAACCTGAAATATGTTTGACCCTATAAAGCATGCATAGGGAAAACATCAGTTTTAGGAAATATTAAAATGATCACTAGTTCTGAAAGTCAGAATTTAAAACTTTGACAAATACAAAACCAGAAAGTATCAGAATGATCTATCATAAACAGAAGTCAAAAATTGTAAATGGACACAACTTTACATAAGGTTCAAAGCAACATATAAACCTCATATTTGGATCGTAGCAATGGTCTGAAAGCTCAGTAATCCGAAGGTCCATTAGTCCTCAGGCCCATTAGTCCAAAGTTGCATTGGTCCGAAGGTCCATTTATCCAAAGATGCATTGTTGACAACTTTCACTTAGGGTATAGATAGATAGACATATTAACATAACTCGGCACAATTCGAGACCTTATTCTACTATACTGAAATATATTTTTTTTTGATTGGTTGTTTTTGTTTTCTTACTTGTTAAGCTAGATCGGCCAGACTTATTTGGCAGTAGCATTACTTTGAGGAATTTCTACCAGATGTAGCTATTTTTGCTCAATGTTACTTAGTGCTTTCCAATTCTCACTTCACAGGTTCTAGGAAAATAAGATTTACAGTTTGACGTATGTCATATCGATTGACAGAAACTTATTTATGTACTTTCGAGCATTTACATGTACATGTCATAGAGTACAACAGTCCATATTAGGGCAATTACCAAGGCAACTCTCAACTTGAATATCATTTTTTCTATCTTTTCCTGAATTCAAAAATACAAAGAACGATGTTTGAAAATCTGAATTATATATCAACATCTTATTTAGGGACCGACCATTTAACCTGAAGGGGCGGTGTTATGGTTTTTTTCTGGACAGATTTATTTTTTTTTCACGTGTATCAACAAAATATTTTTTTTCAAAATTAACATTATTTTTTTGGGGGGCAGAAAGCTTCCTTCAGAACATTTTTTTCATCATTTTGACAGTAAAATATTTTTTTCACATAAAATAAGGTCAAAAATATTTTTTTTAGAAAAAAACCATACCCCCCTCAAGTTAAATGGTCGGTCCCTAGATCATAAAACTTTTTGTTAATTTGAAGTTGCTTGCACGGTTCAACCGGTAGTCAGTACCTAACTTTCGTTGACATTACGTCGCACTAGAATTAAACTGTTGTATGTCCCAAAACTACAATTTCTGGGAAAATGGATTTGAAGGATAAAGTGAAGAATATGAACACAATACTAGTACTACCAGTATTGTACAATACTGGTAGAAAATTTTATATTTTATACAGTATTGTATGAAATTTTTGGAGTTGATATCTTTTCAGCTATTGACAGAAAGACCCAGATTTTAGTTTGAAAGTAGAACGGGTCTCGCCGAGAGTAGAAATCCCGCTTTTTTGAAGAAACAAAGCGTTGAAAACCAGAAAATTCAAATTTTCATTTGGAAATAGACAATTTTTCATAGATTTTACTTATTTTTCCTTAGTATTAAAATGTAATGTCATATAAAATAGCTTAAAACCTAACATTTAGTGTGCATGTTAATAGGATATGTAGCAAAATATATGAAAAAACAAACATGGATATTAAATAAAAAAAATCATTTCTTGTGATAATTGAACGAAATATACAGAATCTTACTTTACAGACGCCATATGAAAGGTAAAAACGTATACGTTTTACACTTTTAACAGAATTCTTAGCTAATTGCTTTCAGTTGTTTTTTCTTTTCTTTTTTTTTCTTTTATTTTCTTTTATTTTTTGAATTTTTTTATTAATACAATAAAACAATTACATATGTAGTAGGCAAAGGTAACAACCCTTTTTAGTAAAAAAATACCTATTATAGAACAACATCACAATGCATTCATCCCAAATAAAAGTAAATATTGTTTTCTACATCTCATACTTTATCATATATGATATTTAAGGTAGATAGACAGTAATATTCATATCCATGAGATTTTGTTGTAAGTCGGCACAATCGAAGAACCAATCCTACTTTCCCAAAAATCTGCATTAAAAAGAATGGGTCACCATGCTTGCTTTTTCTAAAATTGAGATCAAAGTTTGCTCATTTTTAGCCATTTTTTTTACCTAAGTTTACATAGAATGTACGGGGAAAATCTGGAAAGGCAATTTTTAGCGTAATAGAAATAAACTCTTTATCCATGAGAATTTGATATATTTTTGTAAACAGTTAATTTATGATGTTTTTTATTGATTATAATAAAAAATGAATATGTCACCATGCTTTTAACGGAAATATTATACAAAGTTTCCGGATTAAACATTATTCACGGGAAAAAGGAGTTAATACGCGACAAAGTAAATGAAATATGACGTTTCACATATGTCATTCAATTGTGACGTCACAAAGGAAAAGCCGTCAAATTACTGTTCCGGTCCGAATATCAAATCTGACCGTATCCGACTCTTTATCATTCTAATGCGCGATTGAGATGCGCAGCGCAACAGTGTCTATCTACCTTAATTGAAGAAAACTTCAACGGTCACTTTCAATTAACCAAAGGGATTCTTTGGGAACAAATGAGGTAATAAAAAAATGTAATTGGTCTTTGAGAGTTTCATGGAAACTGTAAAAACTGGAATCACTTTTTTTATTTCTAGGATACAGAGTTATGACTGGCAAGATTAACAGATTATATGCAAGAGCTCTTATTGTATGTACTAAAATATGAAAATCTAAAAAACTTCAGCATTTTCCGCAAGCTTAATTAAAATGGAACAAGAGCCAAATTGTGAAAGCTTATTGGACATCTACGGTATATATGCAACAATTCTACACAGCAATTCACTGAAATCTGAATAAAAAAGTCGGAGTTCGCGACTCATGCCAGGTGCTTGAAATGACGATCTTGTGTCTTCCTGTTTGGAACAAGACCAATATGAAAAATCGGAAACTACAAAGTTTATGCATTTTGTATTACTGCAAAACTAAAGCCATAAAAGCAAAATCGTAGAAGAACTGCATGTTAAGAGAAAACATGATAGACGGACGGAAAGACAAAACCAACGACACTAATTTTCCAGCATTTGAAAGATCATAAAATTCATAATACAAAATTTACGTACACACATATACTTTAAAGATATAAAATGCTAGGTTTACACCGCCGATTAGACTCGATCAACTCGACCATGCTGTTTTATCCCGATCAACGTCATAAAATTCATTGATCGAGCTAATTCACGACTTCCGCTCGACTTTTACCCGATTTAACACGACTTACACTCGACCATTCTCGATCTCTTTACTATTCCCTTACGACTTGTGCTCGACCCTCATTCGACCGACAAGACTTTGTCAGATTGAGCCAGATCATAGCCCGATTTGTGTTTTATTACCTAGACCTGGTCGGGAGAAGATCGTGGAATGGTCGAGTGTGATCCAGGCTTGTCCTGTTAGTACGTTTGTTTATATAGGGATAAAATATGAAAATTCAGGGAACAGTTCAGCATGGTGGAAGAACAGCAAAATTTGTGTCCCATGTCCCATGTGGCTGATGCTTCAAAGAAAAGATGGTAACTGTGTTAGATCTAGAGGAGCAGAGAAGGCGGATCTGACGCAGAAGGCGCATAGTATGGGCTGGAAATAGCAAATGCTTCAAAGTCATCATTATACAGGAATGAATGTTCGATTTAACATACTAGTAGGTCATCCTCCTCAACATGCGTCAGAATGCGACTATGTGATTTTCCTGTCATTATATGTAGGACTAATCTGATACATAAAACAGAGGACATATAATCACAACTAGATTTACAGTAGTTTCCGTGTATAGCACTTTTCAAAAAGTGATGTTATCTTTTCCTGGACTTGAACTCTCCCATCAAATGGAGGTACAAACACTCTTCCCTTCCGGTTATCACCCGTACGGTTGGCTAACAATATAAAACTTAAACCCAGAATACATTTTAATTATAACTAGGTTAGAGCAGTTTTACAGTAAACAATGTCCTTGTAATCTGGATATAAACAGTGTTATGAACTGTGTTCATGATTTAAAACACTTGTCGTATTGGGTTGATAACCGGAACTGTTTCATTGTATTTAAATACAGAAACGAAAAGCAGACCAAATAATTTTTCGAAAAGGCCTACAGCTTTAAAGCTGCCTTCTGTACAAAAATCCGATTTTTAGAAAGTGAAAATAGCGAGCGGCTACTCGTTGGGTACATCATTTACCCAGCCAGGTGCAAATCTAAAAGAATGTTTTCATCTTCTAGTACATGTTACAAATGTTCAAAAAAGACATTCTTCTGATGTCATTTAGCTTGAATCATATCTTGTGATACTTTGAAAAGTTCCAACCTGCTCGGAAGAAACAATATTTTATTTTTTGAATTCATGTATTTAGTGAATCTGTTTCTGGGGTGTGTATATTGGGTACATATTGGATTCAATTTCAAATTATGTCAGCATAGCTAGTCGATTGAATTAAAGCCCTCTGCACGTCATCCTTTAATTCTACTAGTAGCATGAACAATCTGATATTCTTTTCTATAACCCTGATATAGCCAGGTTGAGCTTTTGCCAATATTTTGGGTCCGTTGTCCATGGACTTTGCATTCAAATATATTCTACCCATATTATAACCGCCGAGTCATGATAGATCTCGATTGGTTCAATGTGAAAAAAAACGTCATGTCTGCTTCTGTCAAATATAAATGTCAACTGGGAATATAGTTTTAATTTGGATCTTCTGGGAAAACTCATTTAAACGTTGTCTGTGATATCCCTAAGCCAATAAGACCAAACTTGTTACGATTGCAAATGATGGTCCCTTTTCAAAACAGTGTCTGTAATATCGTTAGCTAATACAAGATGGCCGCCAAAGGGGTATAATGTCAAACATTGTCCCAGAAGGAATTCCACTGGCCCAATTGCAGCCAAAATTGGTAAAAAATTCGTTGGATGTTTCAATTTCAAAAACAGTATCTATCTTGTCTGGTTGCAATCCAATATTGTCGACAACGGGAAACAATTTAGTATTCGACCCTACTACAAATATCTTCTACTCTTAAACTTCTGTGCCAATTTGCCAAAATTGAAAACAGCAGTCCTTGTCTGGTCCCCGCTTGAGATAGTATCCGGCAGATTCTCATGTCAAGGAAGATCATCAGCCAAACTTGATCTCAATTATAGTCATTGGAGTCGATTGGATGGCTCCTTTAAAAACTGAAGTAAGGCCCTAGTGAGACACTGAGGCTCTTGAAAGCCTCATATTGTGCTATAGTGAAAAGATGACATGCTGTCGTGTTAAATCGAGTAAAGGTCTTGAGTGGTCGATTAAAAGTCGGATATAGGTCGGGAAAAAATCGGGTCATGGTCGGGAAGATCTTGTATGGAAAAAAAGAAAGAATCGTGTTAGTCGAGTAATGCTCGAGTAATAATCGAGTTTATCTGGAAGCAACTCGGCATAAATCGAGAATCGAGAGTTCAAGTCGGGTAGAAATCGGCATGATAGTCTTAAACTTTGAAACTCGATCAAGACCGATCCCTTTTCGACCTCTTCACGACTACCTCGATCAGACGCCGATTGATTCCCGACCTGTTCTCGACATATAATACACACGACTTCTTCACGATATTTTTTGACATGTCAGAAATATTCGGGAAGACAGCTCGAGTTCAGCAGAGTTATTAAGATCGCCCCGATTTTGTTAGTAGACCGAACACGAGCGTTCAAGATCAGTGTCCCGATGAATGGATATTCATGAATATTCATATATCGAGTTCGGTCGAGTTGCTTTGATCGGCGGTGTAAACCTACCATAAACTTCATTACTGCTTTTTGTTTTTAATAATTAAGGTATTCTTTACCAAACCCTTCGGGAAGTATTGAATTTGATTATTATTCCGTAGTGCGACAGTGTTTTACCAGCAGGCTAGGCTACTTGAGCTAGCCGGCAGTTTAGCGGCGAGCACTCCTCGACCCATCTTTCTAAATTTCGTTTTTTCTATTCTTTCCTTTTCAAGATTGTGGTCTTAGAGTTAGTGGTCTACATGTATTGGGTTTTATTTGTATGTTTATTATACTATAGGGAAACGGGATAGAGAAAGGGGGGGTTTGGGTACCCATAAACCGGTTTAACCCTACCGCTGGCTGTTGCCAGTGCCGGTACCAAGTCCGGCTATCCCGAGTTCCTATCGTTATCTATGTTTGTATTTTGTCATTTTATTGTTTTTCTTGTGCAGTTCCCTTGTTGATTGTGGCATGTGATTGCAATGTTCGGCCATTGTAAGTGTTTCCTGTTATCTTCCTTTCATTAATTGAATTATTGTTTGTTTATTTTATGAAAAGCAAATTCTGTATGATCTTTTTGAAATCCCAAAGTTTCTGTTTACGGAGGTATCATGGTAATTTTTCCGAAGTGCTTGAAATTTTTGTAACCGTTAATGATAATTCCAATATGACAATGTGTAGAACATTTGCACTGAATTGCGCAGGGAATTCGAAGTATTTTTTGTGACAAGTCTCAAGGATACTTTTAGTAACTCAGGCTCGGCCGAACTTCTCTAGAACACTTGCACTAGAAGGACTGCGTTTATTTAAAACAATGTACGTTTTTGTACAAGGCACACGAGTAAAATTCAAAGATTAGAGCTCTACATAAACCTTACTAAATCAAAAATATGATTGTAAATGTAAACAGCTGGACTGAATATATATACTTTCTGCTCTAAAAGATACCCACTTCTCACTCTGCTGAACATGCATACAGATATAAAAATCTTGGGGCCTGATTTACCTTAGATTACTGTAAATGTATGTAGCAAACTTCCCCAAGAGACTGTAAAAATATATGTGATTTAAACCTTGGAATAAAATAATCAACCCCCCCCCCCCTTTTCACTTAAACAAATATATGGGTTTAATAGAATCAATTTGTATGTCTCTCGAGTTCTGTAAATATTTGAAATTATATTTGACTATAACAAAAGTAAAGTAACTTCAAGATTAAGTTATAAAATGTTAAATTTATAATTTTCCTATCCAAGTCAATTTGGATAGTACTTGCAGTTCATTTCCTTGAAAATTAAAATGATTTACCTCCTTATAACACCAAATCATTGAAACCTTAAGTTAGTTTGACTATATTTGCTTGAATACATGTACAATGTAAAAGAATCATTGATCTAGCCTTCTTACTGCAAAATAATCTCTTAAACTTATGAAAAATTACTCTAAAGGAACAATTACAGGACACAGCTAATCTCAATCGTTTATGCTAATCTGATTTGCGAACTTTTGTCACTTGGCACCAATAAAGAACATTGATTGGTTTAAAACTTGATACAGTTTAATACTGAATTCAAATCCAGTTGGAGATAGATCATTTAATTATTGTTTATAGCTCTAAAATGACAGCACAAGGGGACTTTGATATTTTATATGGAGATAGAACGTGTACTTTAAAGTTAGTTTGTCACCTCAGCTGAATTTTTCAAAACAGGAAATAGATCACTTAAATTCTCATGCGACGATTAACTATAATGTTTTATCCTAAAACACAAGCCGAAACGAAGAAATCTGATTTGAGCTTGCCCCGGAGTCGCCAGATTAGTTAACGAAAGAGTGTTAATAAAAAAAAATATATATATATATATTAATATCCACTTTACATAGCTTTTGCAAATCGTACAATATAATGAAAACAGTGGGAAACGCTCAAGCTGACAAGCCAAACAATCATTATCCTTTCAGAAATGATCGTATGAGACGGAATTTTTTTTAGCCTTGATTATTAATAAGGCGGTCACTTTCTCTGAACACTTCGACATTATTTCCAACTTTCGGGTAAAAATGATATTTTCTAACATGTATATGAATCGTTTTACTTGTTCATATACAATTAAAAATGCAATTTCACCAAGACTTTGTCACCAAAAAATACCATCAGCGTTTCTCGAATATTTTACATTTTTTGTATGTGTGACCGGGGTTGAGAGCCATATATCTTAGCGGGGGAAAGCAGTGGTTTAATATTTTGCTTTCTTCTCAGAAAGAAAATGTTTTCGTGACATATTATGCAGTGTCTTTGATGCTAAAACATTTTTCAGATTGCTCAACGAAGACTCAAAGAAAATTCATCAATGGTCAAAACAATGGCTGGTTACTTTCAACCCCCAAAAAACTGAATCCTTACTAGTTTCTCGAAAACTGAACAAACCTGTTCATGCCCCCTTATATATGAATAATTGTAGAATACAAGAAGTAACTAGTCATAAACACTTGGGGATGTACTTCTCAAACAATGGTTTGTGGCACGACCATATCGATTATATAGTAAAGAAAGCATATAAAAGGCTAAATATATTACGTAAATTCCGGTTTATCCCCGTTAGATTTACATTCAATTTGGAAAAAAATCTATGTCTCGTACATAAGACCAATTTTAGAATACGGGGACGTCGTTTGGGACAATAACAATCTTGGTCTTGTAAATAAAACTGAAAATGTACAAATAGAAGCAATGCGAATCGTTACGGGAGGTACTAAATTAACCGCAATTAAAAAACTATATGAGGAAACCGGATGGAAATCGTTGAAAGGTAGAAGAGAGAAACACAGATTGCTGCTTTTTTTATAAAATGGTAAATCATTTAACTCCTGGCTACTTACAAAACTGTGTACCTTCTCTCGTTGAAAATTTACGTGCGCATTACACACGACAAACGAGAAATATTTCGGAAATCCGTACAAACACGAGATTTATGCAGAATACTTTCTACCTTCTACCATAAAACTATGGAATAAGTTGAAGGAGGAGATCCGTAACTCCCCTTCAGTTGATATATTTAAAAACAAGATTAATCAGCAATCTTGTTAATGTCCAGAATATTACTTAGGTATATCAATTAACGCCAGATGGCAGCACGTTCAAAGTGGCCAAAACTAAAGATTTGTGGCCAAAGGAACATAACTCGAGTCAAAATCAAAAGACCGCGAGCAAAAACTACAAAAAAATTACATTTTTTACAGTAAAGCCAAATAATTCCATCCATCCGATTATAATAAAATTTGCACTGCAGATATATGAAGTATAAATCGTCCATATGCCAGATGGGTTTTAGTAGGTTCCCAAGTTATCATACTGAAAATGCGGTTTTATAGAAAATTACCATTATATGAAATTTTTAAAAATCTGGCATTTTTTATATCCAAATGTTAAATAAACAAACATTGTGCAGAATGAATGTTTACATTCCTAAATTAAATATTTTACCTATATCAAACATTTAATTACATTATTTCACAATAAAATATCAACTCAAACAAAAGGTCACAGATTTTTGTCCGGAGAGTTATCTAACCTGATTCTTTACTGATGTGCCTATATTACTACGTTGGTTCAAGACTTGGTCAGATTCTGCACACCAGGTTGAGACTTGGAAGTAGTTCTCTAAACAAACACCTTTCAGTCGCAACCTTGTAGATTCTCCAAATTGTACTTGTGGACAAATTGAAACGACTGTCCATTTCTTACTTAATTGCCCAAATTATCTTAACATACGTAACGAATTGATTTTTACGATAAGCTGTACACGAAATATAAATTCGAAAATTCTTTTATTTGGTTCAGATACAATAAATTTAGACCAAAATAGGGAGAGTCAAAGTTTCCTCAAAGTTTAAAATTACAAAATTATAAAAAGCAAGAGGTTTATCACTTGAAATAGACTAAATTGCTTTTACTTAATTTTTGACTCATTTCATCCATACAGTGTCGTGCATATTTTTTTCTTTGTTATCTTTTTCCGTACCATTATATGTCAACATCACTTTCATGTTTATTACATTATAATTATTTATCAAAGTCGTCTTTAAGGAGACAGATTTATATCAGCTGATTCCAGCTTGTTTCTGAATCCTAATTTGCTGTTATGCTTATTATGAATGATGTATGCTTGTATATGAGTCATGAATTTAAATAAAAATATGTTTAAACTAAACTAAAACATTTTTTTCAAAAGTGCATTAACTTCATTTTTTCGCTTGTGGCAAAGAATTACCCGATAATTGCGTCTGAGGAATGCAGCTTAAAAAATCTATAAAAGTGTATAAAAGTTGTATGTAAAATGCAAATTCAGTCAATGGTGACCTTCTTGTAGACTGCATCGTGTTTTTGCTCTCATGCATGTGCTTTCTTTCCTAAAGGAAAGCAAAATATATAAATATGCTTCCCCCCGCAAAGATATATGACTTTCCCCTCCCCAGTCACACGTATAAAAAGTGTGAAATATTTGAGCAACGATGATATCACATACTTTTTGGGTGATAAAGCTTTGGCAAAATTGCATTTTAATGGTATATGAACAGGTAAAACGGTTTCTGTACATGCTATAAAGATAAAATTTTAAGAAAATATCATTTTTTACCCGAAAGTTTGAAATTATGTCGAAGTGTTCAGAAAAATTGTAGTGTGTGGATCTTTATTCTTTTGACCATCGTGTAGCCTTTTTATTGCTGGGTTCCGTGGTATATAGCATTTTTACATTATTGTGTTTGAATAATCTGCAAACTACTCTTTTCTCCAGACAACCACGCAAAAATTGTCAAAAAACTCCCCCCCCCCAAGCATATATGCTTCACCCGCAGTATTTGCTGGTATGCTGTGAAATATGGACGGAAACAAAACAAAATATTGTTTACATTCATACTTTGTCATCTTTTACAAAGGACCTACCGTTTATTGATATAGAAGCAAAAATGAATCATTCTCAACATCACTGCATTTGATTGGTCCAGAAGGCCAGGTAGGGACACATTTATTGAATCGATCCTATACAAAAAACTAGTCCTTTTTCTTAATGTATTGTTTTCTATATGAATTATTTTTTTTCTATTTTCGTTGAAATAATTACACAAAAGGTATCTTCTTGGTGTCCCTGCAAATAATACCTCTATTGAGAAATTGTGTTTTAGAAATCACTTTTTCTGATTTCAATCAAACAATCATTTTGAAATATTAAAGAAAAAATAAATAAATAATAAACTGTGCTAACAAAGCCCTGCAATACCAAAATAAAGATAGTGTTTACCTTTCTGATGCTTCAAGCTTGACTCGTTTTTCCAGAATGTTCATGCATTCACTTATCTGCAACAGTGACTCCGTTAATATTCGTTGTCTTGGTGTAAAGGTCTTTGGAAATCTCCATTATAAGCAGCAGTAGTAAAGGTGTGAATTCAGTAAATAAATATGACGTCATTATGCACCGCCCATTTTGGGTA
>MJUU01052252.1:89585-101965 GCA_002080025.1 Modiolus philippinarum
AAAAAAAAAAAAAAAAAAACAAAAAAAACAAAAAAAAAACAAAAACAAAAAGAAAAAAGAAAAAAAAAAACGAAAAAAAAAAAGACCACCCCCCCAAAAAAAAACAAAAAAAAAAACGTGGACGCATGTTCTGTTGTTTCCAACTGCATTCTACTCGACTTAAAATACGCAATAGAATAATTACACGCAATGCCTTACCGTTGATCGTATTCCAGCCTTCGGATATTCTCTGTATATTTTTTGAAGAAATTTGTTCTATAAGCTTAAGGTTCAAATATTCTGAATTTGTGCATATTATATTGATATTTCATGGAAACTGCAAGTGTGTACAAAAAGTTGTGAGGATTCTCAACTAAAACCTGGCGAGAGTTGTAATTTTTTTTCTGTAATGAGCTTGATAATTTTTCCTTCATTTTGACCCTCTTATCGAAGACCTACTTTCGTTCCCTTATACTCTTAAATTTGATTGTGGTCTATGCGAGTTTTTAAGTGCTTACACTGCTATACACCATAATAAAGAGGATGTTAATTGAACCTTATTCAGTGCAGGTTTACAAGTCAAATAGCAATTGTAATTGACAGTGATTTGTCATAAGTTAGAGTGTAGTTCCTGGCCATTGTAGGTGTTTGCCGTTATCCTGTTTTTGTAGTTTGTTCAAAGTAATTTCTGTAGTGAGTAGAATTTTTTATCAGCATACCCTCTCAAATACCTTCAATTCAAGGGATGCAATTGTATTTACTTGCTGTGTATATATGTTTGACAGTCAATTAAAAGCAGCAAGGCATTGGAATTGGGAACAATTGGCGATTTCTGAAATTGTCAGTTTTTTTTTCTCAAAGATTAATCAAACATCTAGCTCCTACCAGTACAGTTACATACGCCTAAGTGTATGAAGTTCCCCTAGTAGTCGATGCAATCCTGTATTTGTAGGGACTCGCTGTCATTTGACTCTAATAATTAGATGTTTAACATTATTGCATGCCATATCGTCTAACTGAATTTTCTTATTTGTTCTTTCAATTCCTGGCATCTAAATATGACCACACGCGGCGATATAGTTCAACACTTGACATGGTGGAAATAACAATATTTAAAAGTTTAAAAAAAATTGGTGAACAAGAAAAAACTCTGTCTCAAAACTGTTCTTTACAAAAAGTTAATCTGCAGGTCCGCATCTTATCTAACTTTGCTTCGAGCTGAACATACATACAGGAAATGGTGCACAGATAGTCTGTCAAGCTTAGTTACACATTGGAAAAGAAAACATTAATAAATCTGCTCTGAAATAAACAAAATCGCAAAATTAGATCAATCCTTAGTGACAATGGTCCTAACATGACCAATTCATAAAATGGCTTGCAAAACACAATCAAAGATTTAAACCAAAATGAAAACCAAACTAAGTGAAAATGTTCCTTAGATGGACGTCTGCAAAAATGATATATAGCATATAGAAAATCTTTGCAAGACGGCCGAACACGACACGAACATTATTTAGTCCAATGCAGATCATGACATGTATTTAACAACTAGAATACTGACAGTCAGGAAGGGCACAAAAAGCAGTTTCCACTAAAGTTGTCAAACAGGAAGTAGTTGTCCAATAGACATGTAAATGCAACTCATCATTTCAAATCTACTGAATAAAAAATAAAAAAAAAATATGCTATTTCAATTAAAAATCTAACACTTTAAAACAATGATGCTTCATTCAGTGCATTCCAAAATGTGGATGTTCTTGGTACTCTATGTGTCTTCCTATTTCGATATCTTTTGTAACAAGTACTTCCTTCTATTTTTGCGATTATGAATTTTCATATTTGTTTATTCTGATGCTGCTGATGAAAGATTACGCTTTGAAACAGAATAACAAAATTTTCGGCTTATTAAATAACTTCGGTAGTATTTTATTTTTCAAACTGTCGAAAAACTCAAAAATCACCTACCCGATATTAAAGCAAAATCTTCACGTTGCTGACCACCTTCAAATCAACCCCGTTGACAAAAGCGAAATATACTTCGATAATAATGTAGTTTAAAAGTTAAATATAAAAGTTTCTGCAAACTGTAGGTGGTTGTTTAACCAAGAATTACTTTCATTATACAACTCGTACTATCCAAGCGTCAGACCAAATTCCAAATTATTCTCATGTAACAAGCCAAGAAATCTTTGACTAAAATTAGATTTTACTTGAGGAGGCCCACTCCTGGTTTTGTTTATATCAAGAATTTCTTGAAATCTGCTTAATTTGATTAAGCATTATTTACTGAATGAAATAATCAAAAGACAAATATAGGTCAGTGTGCTTTTAACGGAGCTTTGGGACTTTGAAAATATGGCGGGAAATGGGATCTTCCAGAATTTTCATTGATTTTTCACTAAAGCTATATTTTGCCTAACATCAATGAATTAAGTTATATCAATAATTTGATTCAGAAATTGGTAAAATGACAAAATATTTCCAATAGTAAAATTTATGTAATAAAAATAGGGCTCAGTGTGTAAAATATTTCATACCATTTAAATAGATAAAACCGAACAGTTCGAAAATTTGACTCAAACTAAAAAATGTTACGATTAAGTTTCCTTGAAAATCAATATATAAGCAATTACAAGAAGAGTTAGACCGACAAAACTGATAACATGATACAATCCATCATATCCAACTAAATTAACTGTAAATTTTGTTAATAAAGCTTTTTACGACATCTCAAATATCTCCTACTGATACAGGTCCAGAAAGTTTGATGATAAAAAAGTTGACCTACAGACGGACGAAGAACAAGTTTTAAACTAGAGGGCACTGATGTCTTAAGGAGTCCTAATAAGAACTAAATTATGGGATCAATAGTTAGTTACTATTAAAAAATGGCAATAGACATGTCTTCAGCTGTTGCAATATGACTGCCAGCATAATTTCACATTTGACCTCATTGAAAATACTTTCAAAGATTTACTTGGAAGCTGCATTGGAGATCAGAATCAAACTAAGTTACAATAGGGTCTGTAAGTCTCGTTCAATTTTGCAATTTCCGGGTACATAAATTGTACCCGGAAGTTGCATTTTTAACATAAATACACGTCGTGGTTTCAAACTAATCTTTGGACGTCATATTTTGGCAGGAAACGTTTTTAAATTTTAATGTTACCGTACGTTCTCGGTGTCACATGACTTACAGACAATATTGTTCTTTAATTTCAGATCTCCGTCGTTAGTGTTTATCGGAAGGTCTGGTTTTAACTCAAACGAGATAATCACAGTATAGCATCAAGCCAAAAAGAGGGACACTGTTCATTTTTTTCCTTAAACTACAAGTAAAGATTGCTATATTGATCAAAGATAAAATAATTCTAATAATGAAAGCATCCCATCCAAGATATCCATCAGTGTGGAACAAAGTTAACATTGGACTTCATAGAAAAGATAGCTCTAGTTATAGGAGAAGTTACTTCTTGTAAATAAAAAAAATCTTCATACATCATACATGCAGTTATATACACGTGACAATAAATGCAAATTGTCAACAAAAATCAAAAAGAAGGGGTAAGATATCCTCTTACTTTTGTCACCAATTGCCTTAATATACGATAAGAATACAAAATATAACAGAAAATAACCGCAAATGTTTCATCAAGTCGATTGTTAGAAAACTAAGAATACTGAATGTTGAATTTTTTTATTCCCTTCTCTGATAATTTAACATATATAAAATATAGTTTTATCACTATACATAAAACATATTTCAGTTGTCAATACAGTATATTTTTCTATTCAATCAATGAATACTTATTAAGCTGTATTTGTAAACTATCATATTCAACTGAAAGGTATGTTAAAGCCATCACCTTTATTAAGATTGTTCTCATCTGCATAAACTATCGCCGTCATCAATAGAATCGGTAGAATGTATTTCTGACTCTGTAAAAACTATCGCCGTCATCGATGGAAACTGTCGCTGAATCCGTACAAACCATGGCAGTCATCGGTATTAACTATAATTGAACCATGCATAAAATATCGTCGTTATCGGTATAAACTATCACCCTACCATGCATACACTATCGACGTCATCGGTATGAACTATCGCTGTACCATGCATAAATAATCGCTGTGTTTTGATAATTCATTGATGCTTTAGTATCAACTACGTATTCTTTTGGTCTGTCTACAATTTGTCAGTGTTGTCTCCGTGTACGCTTAAGTGTTTTATACAAACTTTCACTTTCGCTCGTCTTTTTCTACTTTGGTCGCTCTTACGTTGTTAGAATTTCTCCTCGTTCATAGGAAATATCTCTGTGAGTCTTGATGATGAACACTTCCCTTTTGTTGGTTGCGCCACTTTATTTCCAAATGCCTGTAATATAAAAGTATTTATATCAGTAATTATGTCCTTCTTGGCTTCATCTGCCAAGGATGACGACTTTTTTGGTATAACTAGTATGTAATTCAAAACGTCTCTTACAATGCAATAACATACATGATCACGGGTCATACTTGCCTTTCCCGCATTGACGTCGAGGTTTTACGCCGTTCCTACATTACGCTTAAAATAATGACAGATCCCGCATGTTTCTCATACATCGAAGATAGCGTAGTCTAATTTTTCGACCCCAGTCATTTGAATTATCATGCAAATCCAGAGGACAAAAGAGGTTTCCAGGGATGTTCTAGAAAAAAGGAAGTTTGAATAATTTATTCTTTTTTGGTAATTTTTGCTTAAATTATGAATGGTAAAAAGGGTATCCAAACCTCTGAATTAGCCTGTCAAATATGGATAAGTCATTAAAAAGATTTAGAATAAACGTTTGGCTGAACACTATGTTTATTTCTGCCATTTACAATTTTGACCTTTTAACCTTTTTCTGGTTTGAAACAGCATAACAAAATTGACTGTTTATTATGCAACGTGCAAAGTAAACAATAAATAATAATAATAATAAAAATAAATAAATTAAAATAAAACAAGTAACTTAAATATCAAAGTTATTACATGCATACAATTCCTTAACAACTTAAGAATTTAAGAATAGTGATGTTGCTGTAATGTTTTAAATGTATAATATTTATCATGTTTAAACAAAATGTCAAAGTATCCAAATATTTAAGAAATATATCATACCTATTCCGAGTATATGGTTTCTCAAGTGATTGGGTATCACTTCTTCTTTTCAAATAAGTCTGGCAATGTCACCTGCAGTAAATTCTAGGGTACCTAAATAACATTTGATATATGAATATTTAAGTTGTTCAATACTGATTGGTAGATAAAATTCAAATCACCCTTTTCATGCTTCATAAAGTATTTTCTTCACTTAACATAGGGTTTACATGGGAAAAAAATTATTAAACATGTAGTTATAAGCGAGGGACCAGACATTCCTCGTTTGAAGAATACAAATAAAAAAAAATATGGGGGATCTTCGTTACTTAGGTGATTGGCACGATACCAAGCAGAGTTATTTTATTGATTAACTAACGATACGCTTATTATAATTAATAACATGTAACCTTGAGATAAAAGTTCAAAGGTGATGTCAAAGGCCACAATCAATTGTACTGAGCATATTACCTGTGTTTCCATCGCCACATGCTAAACATAGCATAACATAACTTATCTTCATTTCTATTTCTGAGAAGTTAAATTTCCAATTTCTTAGTTATTGATTGGCAAACTTTTTTTAAAATTTCATATCTAAAAATTCAAATCCTGTTTTGGTAACCGGTTTTAATTGCATTATGCCATTACCCTTAATACACACCTTTGCTTGTGACATATTCCCTTATTGCCCTTTTTATGTCTTCCTCTTTGTAATATTGCATGCTCAATAAGGCTTGTCCTGCTGTGGTGTAAATCAAATCGTCCGTATAAAGATTTCGTTGCCTACCTGAAAACACAAAACGAATTGTAATGGTTCTAACATTGGATGAAATCGTCGATTTACAAATGTATGCAAATGTAATGGAAATGCGTTCAAAGGCCGAACTTTCGTATCATTTATATATATTTACAAAAATTTAAGCAACCTTTGCTCTACAGTAAATGTTAGATTTATAACACCTTTACTCACATTGGGGCTCGAATAGAGGCCGCAAAATCCATGACTTAAAATCCATAACATTTATGCAGTATCGTAAATATCAGGAAAAGACGATCTTTCTTTATATTTCTACATCCCCTTAAATATTTCACAAATGTTTTTATTCAGATAGGATAGTAAACCTTAATATGCATATAATATTTCCACATGTCATAAATGTTCTTAAATAAAGATATTTTTGTGGTATATGAATATAAAGCAAACAAAAATATTTGTCGCGATCGTAAAGATCCTTGTTTCTAACCCTTTGCTTAACTAAGTAAATATACGTTGGCACTCCATGGCGGGTGGGGAGCAAGGGAGTGACCTTGATATAATTTTTGTCAAGAATACCGCTTAAGTGCACGCTAGGGGCCTTCTTGATCTCGCTTGAGGGGGTGAATATTGTTCACCTCTAGTTGAAGATCCTCCGGCGACATCAAGATGAAGACAGGAATAAAAGCCCTGTCCTTGATAAACTGGAGTTTTCTATGTATCGTGTGCGTTTTTGTCACATGTACATTCACTCCATATCCTTTCATTTTTCCTATACGTGTAAACTTAATCATTTGCATACGTTATTGAATACTATAGATTCTATAAAACAAGTCAGATTCACACACGGAATTTCTAATAACACGGCTGAAGGATGTGATTTATTTTATCCGTATCGTAAAAAAATTAAATCAAGTTTAAAGAAAAATATTGAAGGGAGCATTTGGGGCAACGAGTGAAAAGTTTAGTAACAACGGAATACACAAGTTGCTGTAAATTAAGATTCTGCAAGTAACAATGTATTTGTTTTCAGTGCAGATCAGTTTGTAGCAGGAGCCGTTGCAAATTCTGGAAGTATCATCCGAGACCAACATTCATGTGAGGATTAATATTAGCATGCCCACTTCTTTTTGCATTTACGAGTACAAGGTATTTTTGAGGGTACATAGGCATACTAAAATATTAACTTTGCCTTTTACAAAGGCTTCGGCGACTAGATAGAGTCATTACAAGCAATTAACCAAATTACACGATGAACTCCTGACTACTATTTTAACTGTTGATGCATTCCATATATTTTGACCAAAAGGCAAGAATATTCAATGACAAAAATATGCATTCATGAACGTTTTGATTGTGAAATTTTCTAATGAACGTGAATTACATACTGCAGTACGTGAATAGGCATGTTGTTATTGATGTTCATTTTCAATCTGTTACCATGTTTTTAACTTTATACATGTTAGAATGGAGATCAGGAGAACAGAGCATTGATATGCTACATGTCCTCATACACTTCCGATACATTTCTACTGAAAAAAAATGACTTGTCAAACAATATTCTTGAAACAAGGTTACACCATTAATGCAATCCCTCTTTTCCTTTAATTGTGCGACCGTAGTGACTGTGAGTGAAATTTTACGACTGGCTATTCGGGTTTATAGCAATACTGAATCTCAATTTTATTTACAAATGTTTAAGAAATTAAAACACTACTTTCAAAAAATGAAAAACTATATTTAATTTAGCACTATAATTTACTTACCACCATTAATCGAAGAGTTCCATCCATCAGATTCAATCTAAAAAAAAAAACAATAAATAAAATATTTTAATAAGATATGGAACAATTTTCCATTATAAAATAGACGGGGTAAATGTCAAGGAGACAACATTCCATTTCCAGGTTAAAAAAGACCCAAAACAAAGCATTTAGGGGTAACCGTATGTCTTCAACATACATGTAGTGAGAAACCCCACCTCCATATAGTAAGTCCTAGATAGCTCCAAAAAGTAAAATAAAAGAAAAATCAATGGAAACAACATTAAGGGAGTAGGAGCCTGAGATTTCAGAGGCATTCTATATCCTCGGGTTTTATCCATTCAATTAGGGCTAAATTTTTTTGCACATGGCTCACATCTTCTTGGTCATAAGTCACTTTAAAATACATAAAATAGACTGTGTATGAAATTTAATTAACTTCCAATTATAATTTCCTATATTTAAAGGCCTATAACCATCTTATGCAAATTGAAGGAAAACTCTAGAGAGATACGTTTCCCGCCAAAATTTTGATGTCTTGTATCTCAAAAATTTCTACATGGATTTTCAAAATTTTTTGCTTAAGTTGTTCCATTAGTAGTGCTCTTCAAAACAAAAGGTCAGAATTTTAATTCTAATTACAAAATTTCTGAGACTCGTACTCCCTTAAGTATCAAGAAGCTAAAATTTTATAAGGATACAAGGACAAGCCAATGACCAAGATATTTCTTACCTGCATTGGACAGGCAGCGCAAAAAATGCGATGGGTTGCATATTTTTCGGTCAAAAAATTCGGATTCAAACTATTTGTCTTTTCAAACTACGGTAGATGAGGGCGTCACCGAGTAAGGTTTACAAAGAGGTGTTGAGGTTATTTATAGTGGAACTGTATTTGTAAATAAATACCCTCCACTCAATACATCATGTATCCGGAGGGGAGACGTGGGATATGTGTCTTACAAACACATGCTTTCATTGGCCGAATATTTTTTAGACTTACGGTTCGGTTTTCACTTCTTTTAAAAGGCTAAATTCAGCAATCTTCAACCACGTCATAATGTAAAAAAAAGCAAAGATCTTTTTCACCTGTAAAGTCTTTGAAATAAGTACGAACGATCTGCGTAGAACAAACCTGTCAGAACGGTTGTACGGATAACCCATGCAGGTGAAATTTTACTATCCAGGACATAAATATGTTTTAATCAATTCTTCTACATCGAATTTTCCTTCATAATAAACACTCAAATTGAAGTCGTCAACTATCTATACGGTTAATTTGTGGCTTTTTCAAATCTTCGATTTGTTTTTTGATGGGGGGGGTTACATCTTTAGTGGATGGAAAGAATATGTTACATTTGAGCTACGCGGAGTCCAATAAATAATTATGGCCGAAAAAATGAGTAAATTAATAAACATAAATAAATAAAATAAAATAAAATAAAAACAGATGAACAATTCTACTTAACATTCGGAGAGCTTTTTTTTTGCGTTTAAAACTGAAGCAATATTCATAGAAGATTTAGAATTTTAATTAATATTTTTTATTCTAAAAGAAACAAATTTACCTCATTCAGCACATTCAGATTCTTACAGAAATCTCGACCCTTCACATTGGCAACATGTGGACAGTCTTTTCCATGTCGTGCATGCTCCACCCAAGGAGAGTCAAAAACGTCCCACTGGCGTAGTTTCAAGCCGCAGTAAAAGCATTGTACTATATCTTCAGTGCCTGAAAAAGAAGGTTAAGTATTACATTAGGAGAAGTTTTTTTGGTAAATCATCAGTGTAGTAACCTTTGTTTGGGTTTCTGAGAAAACAAACATTTAATTGGTGAAACCAGCAGATATTTGGACAAAACATTTCTCCAATTCAATAGAAAGGCAAAAAAAAATTTCACGATGCTTTTTTACTAAATAAAATGAAGAAAAACAATATTGCACAATTTTCTTTCACACTAAAAAGATAAAGTAAGATTTCGGTATTCATTGCCTAAATGTATGAGTATTTTGGGTTCATAAAACGGGCTCTAAAGTTTTCCGAGAGCCAAAAGCCCATGTGTGTGGAGACCGGAGACCAGTGCGTGGAGCATGGAACCAGCGAGTTAGAGTTCAGAGCCTTAGTGTTGGTCCCCAGAGACATATTGTATTGGAGCCGGGATCTACAAGTTCAAAAATTCCTGAGCCTTGATTTTAGAGCCCGTGTTATTCTCCAAGCAAGTATTCAAAAATAATTTCCACCACTTTAACAAGAGCTGTGGCCAAATGGCAGCCAGTTATACCCCCGCTCATTGAACCCTGAATCAATATGGTAAGTGCAAAATTAAGTGTGTGTGGACACAGTACAAGTGTGGACACAATACAAGCATTTATAAAGTTGCAGAGAAAAATAAGATGTAAATAATGTGAGGGTGCGGGACATAAAGATGGAAATTGAGTTAGTCAGTAAACAGAAAGTAGTATTTTGAACATTGCTGATAAGGGGGAACGCAGTATATAATACCCCATACTGCAAAATATCAAGTGGCTGTGATATGCAGTTGCAAAAAAAAAAAATATAAAAGTCACGTTTTGAAAATTCAGGTAAAAGACGCACCAAGTCAGTTAACAGGAAATAGCGCATCAATATGGCCAAAATAGGAGACGCAATAAATTAAATAATACTGAAGCTGCATGCCAAATAGCGAATCCATGAGAACTCGGCCCATTTCAAACTCGGCCTATTGCAGACTCGGCCTATTACAAACTCGGCCTTCACAGACTCGGCCTATAGCAAACTTGGCCTACAAAAATGTTTACGTTCTAGTCGTTATATGAAGATACTAAGAGTAGAATTTTTTCAAATTGATCTACAGAACAAGCTATATATTCATCAACATGTTAACCTGCGACATAATAGTTACTTTAGTTTCTGAAAGTATTGGATTTTTCATGTTGCATTGAAGATATTCTCATACATTTTTATTTTTTCTTCTTGGTTTTGTCTCAATAAGTGACAAAACTTTAAATTTAGAGCTTATGTTTATATATTGTGATATAATATGCTGACTGTTTTCCTGATATATGCATATCATATGCAAGACATTTGTTATATATAGAGATGGCAGCGAGAAACCCAGTGGTATTTCAAGTTTTAGAACACCATAAGGGACTAATTGTTTTATTACAAGGTCTCACACCAGCCAATTAGGGTTGTCATGTTTGTTTATTAATTTTACAATTAACATCTGTCAACTGATAACTTGTGGTTAAAACTTTTATTGGTGTGTTCATACTGGGACTAATATAGCCGTTTATAATTTAAGCAGGGAAGATGTTTTACAGTGCTAATAAATTTTGACTGATGTGACCACTCTCGTGCAATGTTTAGATACAAATTTTTGAAGTCAAACACTAAACTCTTCCCTGTGTATAACTTACAACTAAATTTAAAGAAAAAATATATAAATGGTTCGCATCGAAATTTTGTAGCATTTAATATTTTGGGGGAAAATGGAATGTGTACTAAAAAGTCATGAAGTGTAAAATTTTGTGTTACAGTTCTAAAAACCAAAATTATCCAAGTTTCAGAGCAAAATATGTGTACTTTGGAATAAATCTATTTTATAGTGATTTACTTCGTTTTTTTTTTGACATTACAAAAATGTTCACCAACACCGTGCGTAACGTCAGTATAATTTTTGTAAAATAGATTTATAACAATAAAAAAATTCATCATAATGTAAAACACCAACTTCCCGTGTGGTGACTGATATTCAAGCGTTTTTCCAGGAACTGTGATGATTGTGGTTCCTAGTTTTAGGCAAATGCTATTTTTACTGTAAATACAACTTTGTATTTGTATTTCTATTACAGGTTTTCGTTCATTTTTGTACATGTATTTTTATTTCGGTTTTGGATTTTTTTCTTTTTATTTTCATTTTTTATTGGTCAAATTTCTTATTTTTTTTTCATTTTATACAAATATTTATTCAAACAAATTATGTTGCTATTATAAGATCTTGTCCAACATAATATTTGTGAACGACCATTTAACTTAAGGGTCCTTTTTTCGTGAAGAGCGCAAGTTCAGTGAACTCATATAGATTTTTTTATATTTAAAAAACACGACAACATTCTAGAATATTTTGCTCTTTGGATTCCTAGCTAAAATATGTTTCAGCTAAAATCAGGCTTAACATAATTTCCATAAAAATACCGGACCCTCCTGTGAATTTAATTTTTCTTACAATACAATCATTTGTCGACTGAAAGGTTATTTCTTTCTCTTAGGTCGTGTTCGAGCGATGATTTTTTTTTATTGTTTTGAGTGTCGAGTCTGATCTAACACCGAGCACATTCGCACTTGTATCAATATGGCTGTCTTGGCAAAAAAAAAATAAATAAAAAAATTTCCTATTCCGTCAACTATAGGGATGTCTTAAGTGTACATTCAGTTAAATAAATACATAGTTTAGTTTAATAATATTTAATTGCAAATAAACAAAAGGTTATACCAATAAATAAAAATACAAGTAAATAATTATGTAAATTGTTGAATATATTTAAAGTGACTGAGTTTTTATTAGGTTTAAATAAATAAAGTTGTTATAATTAACGTAGATACTTTTGAATGTAAATTCAACTATGATTCTTTTTTAATATGTTAGTAGTCCGTAAAAGGGCTGCTTGTCAAAAACTTCTATCTTTGCAATTTTTCATAATGACACTTTTCTACTTTATGTTTATAAAGGTTGTCAAAAACTCTATGTCTTGTCTTGTCTCGT
>MJUU01052252.1:101970-115194 GCA_002080025.1 Modiolus philippinarum
TGTTATGCATTTTCTTGAACTTTTGTTTGGTTTTTGTCCATTAGGACTCGATGTGTTCTCATCGGGGTGAAGGTAGTTAACAGAATGATTTGATTTTGCATGTTCAGATGCAAGCTTTCCTTGATCCTATAGTAGGCAAATCACTGGCCAGAGTGTATCTCTGATAACATCCGTTTTCGGAAGAAGTTTGTGCGTATCACGTATGGCAAAAACCTGCATATAGGTCTGCATTTATATGTTTTGACTGGTCTGCATTTATATGTTTTGACTTGCCTTGCTGATGTATATTTTACACTGAAACAGCTTTTTGAATTTCAAAGTATTGATTCTGTACAAACAATATTTCGGTAAATATTGTTTAAGCTCTTTTTTTTAAAGATTTACATTCCAAAGCAAAGTGAAATTCGTCACCTATTTCTTCATCACTATATAAATTACATATTTTATTTTCTCTTTTATATTTTGCCACCTTCTCACTTCTATAGGCAATCTGTGAATAGCTACTCGAAATTTGCACAATGTAAGCGCATCTTTATATGGTAAAAGATCGACACTATATGGCGTTCATTTACTTCGACTTGACCTTAAATAGGTTATACAATGAAATGCTGTCTGAAATGTGAGCATTAGGATCATATTGATCAACTAAAAGTAGTACAACGTTTGTATAGCTTTCGTACATGCAGAGACATATGGAGACCAACGAAATAAAAATATTTTTATTCTATTTCATATTTTTATTTCGTTGGTCTCCGTGTACGCTAGCTACAAGTGTTCTTACTCTGTCCAATTGATAATGTGAAAACTGCGGAGAAAAAATACAAAAGTCCTATGGACAAAAAATAAAGTTGAATCGAAAAATGGGTCGAACACATAAACCTGATTTTATGAAAAATAATGTTATTTTCTCTTCATCCAGGTCTCACTATAGTCTGCAAATATAAACCACTATAATAATAATAATTATTATAAATTAATTCTATAAAAACACCAAGCTCACCTATTGTTTGCTACAACTGACTGGGAGAAACGTGAATCGGAAAATTAGAAAGAGGGAGAAAAGTGAACAAATCTTTAATTTACTTGATCTGCAATACACAAAATGCCATAATAAGATCTGAAAAGTAATTGCACTTAAATTTGGCATTAGTGCTCACTTTCTTGTATATATAGTTCAAATAAAATAGCGTCTGTTGTCATTATTATTAAACTTGAAATATTTAAACTATTATTACTATTTTTGTTCTTCTTATTATTATTTTTATTATTATAAAAACATTTATTCTCATCAAATTATATGATATATCGACATATCTGTACATTGTAGGCCGAGTTCGTCATAGGCCGAGTCCGCAATAGGCCGAGTTTGTTACAGGCCGAGTATGGAATGGGCCGAGTTCTCCAGTTACGGATCCGGTCCGTGTAACACTTAACAATATTCAAAATTCTAAATCTTTTTGAAATTTTTATATTTTAAAGTTTGAATAAAAATCTAAAATATCAAATTTTCAAAATGAACAAAACTTTTAAAATATTGAAAATTTAACCAAAATATTTAAAATATTGAAAATTTAACCAAAATATTTAAAATATTGAAAATTTAACCAAAATATTAAAACTTTAACATTTTTAAACTTTTGCATTTTTGGACATTTAATCAAACTTCGAAATTTTTAAACTGAAATTATATTTTTGGTTATTTCGCTTTTTAAAAGTTTCGAATTTTCGATTTTTGACTAAAAATACAAAAGTTCGCAAAATCGCTACCTCATACAAGCTAATGTTGTCAATAATCTGCAGACCAACTTTTCACCTTATATGTAAAGAATATTTCAGTTTTAACCTTGAGTTAAGTTAGAGTTAAGTTAGACGGGAGGGCTAGGAGGACACTGAAGAGGGGGAGCCGGCCCTTTCGGGATGTCGGGATTAAATATTTTTAAGCTCGGGTTTCGGGATTTTTATGATAAAAGAGCGGGATTACGGGAAATAGCTAGATTCACCGGGAATCGGGATTTCATCAGTCTGTAAGTTTCTTTGTAGTTCGGGATTTCGGGATTTAGAAAAAATAAAGTCGGGATTCCGGGATGAGACCCCCTCCCGGCTCCCCCTCAATGAATAGCCTTTGTGTTTTGTTTTTTAATAAACTATAATGCATCTAGCTTTTATAATATTGCAATATTTTTTTTAAATATATACATCTTTGTGTCTTAATTTGTATTTATTCAACGATAATGTTTCTAGCTTTAAAATGTAAAGTACATGAAGGTTGGTCCCAACGAGCTGGAAACGGGATCTTTGCAAAAAATTGCATATGATCATGGGATAAGATGTCCACTGTGAAGCCTGTGAAACGGGGAAAAGCGGCCTCTTTAAGTTTTCCAGCTCGTGGAACCGGAAAGTGGAGAAAAATGGAGACCCCTGGAAGATATCAACGCCACTTACGCCATTTTTTTTTATTTCGGGAGGCAGGATCCCGGGAGTAACGGTTATTTTATAGGAAATAAATAAATCCAAATTAGACTATAATGGTAATGGAACAACTCCTATACACGGACCTATCGGCTACTGATTATCAATATATAGAATATAAAGAATATTTCAGTTTTACCACTGACTTAAGTTAGATGTGAGGGGTGGACTATAAATCTACATTTGTGTGTGTGTTATCCGTGTGTAGATTTGTATGTTTACAATGTATATTGATGTCAGTTCGTACCTTTGCGGGGTAGCAAAAACCCGGGAGTAATGTAAAGGGACGGTCACCGTGAGTAAAGTGGACGAGAACTGAGCATAGTTGAGAAGAAAAGCATGCGACGGATACGTGGGAAATCTCAAGCAAAGAAGAACGTAGTTGTAGCTATATGCATGAAAAGATACCACAGTTTGTAATTTCCTGTTTTTTCCTAATCAATAAGAAACATCCAAATTAAAAGAGCTTGTTAAGAGCTTTGTTTCCATACTTCCCACACCCATATCCATCAGTTACGGAACGAAAGCTACATGTTTTTTTTAATCATTTTTAAATTGTACTGTACCATATGCAAATCTAATTAAAACTAGAGAACGATGAGGATGAGCCTTATGTCTCAAAGTCAAAGTATGCAGTTTAAAATTTACATTTGTTTTTTTCCCATACCTAGGGTCAAAGATAGAACATGTCATCTCCTGGCGGCCATGGTTTTCTTCTGACCTTTCAAACAATTTTTTCTGTACATTTTGGGTTTCCTAAAACGTCCACTGTAAAATTATGTTCCCCGTTGGTGGTCATGTTTTTTGTTGGATCGGAACAAATAAGCAATATATTGTGAAAGACCTTCCATACATTGTGTCTGTAAAATTTCGTTGAATTTGAGTCAGTAGTTTCAAACAAGATAATCAAACTTGTATGTTTCAATATGCTAAACTAATATTATGTTTTTTTTTTTCGCTGACGGCCACGTTTTTCTCAGATCCAACCGAAATGAAGGACCATTGTTTACGACCTTCAAAACATATATCTTCGCTAGCCAAGGGTTGCAATCTGCTCCTCTTCTCTTCATGAAGAGGACAGTGACGGATCGTAAAACTTGTCTTAAAATTAGCGAAAATGCCACTTATTCAAATACAGTTAAGATAAATTTCCATCAAAGTTTCAGAGAAGACGGTGAAAAAAGATGATGTCCTCATGGGGTCCAATTTTTAACTACATTCTGCGCTGATAGTCATGTATTTAATGTCGGAATGAAATTAGCAGTTTTGTAAATTACCACCGAAACATTCCTGTAAAGTTTGATTTGATTTTGCTTCTTTGGTTTCAGAGGAGATGATCAAAATGTCATTTTCAATACGTCAATCGAATAGTTAACGAAAATTTGCTATTCAAACTCTATCTCAAATGGTTTTTGAAATATAATTCAAAACGCATCTATAGCAATCTAGAAAAATCAACCACCTTATGGTTCGTCAGATTTTCTACAAAATTGAAGGGCTTATAGATCTTGCCATGATGAGTATTTCTACTCTGTCTGGAGTCGTTGTTTTTGTGTCTAACGTCATTGTTTTCTGTGTTCTCGTTTTTGCCCTGTCTTTGGACTTCGATTTTTGTGAATATCACCCCTTTGTTCCTTCGGTATTCTACTGCCGTTGTTCCGTCACATTTTTGATATCTGTAATGTTTTGTGTTATTTGGAAAAAACAGCTATTCACCACTATGTTCTATTTTTAGTAATTGCAACCATATTGTTTGGTCTGCGGACTAATTGATTGATTAGTTAGAGTTTAACGTCCAATGAGCAATATTTCAGCTATATCAGGACGAGAACAAGTTAATCAATTCAAAAAATTGAAAGTATCAGAAGAAAGAAATAAAGGTGGAAGGGACAACCTGGGCAACGACTTTTGACTGCCACTGGAAAATTGGAGAAATGGGTAGGGGCAGGAAATTTAGCCTTCCATACGACACCCAGTGCGTCTGCTCTCTTTAGAGAAATATAGAAGGGGTCTTTATACTGCATGGAGCGTGGCGTTTCTCCACACAGTTTGGCTACAATGGTTGGTGGTCAGGCTTTCCGTATTATGACCTGACTACCCCGCATAGACAGGGCATTCCCCTATCCACCACCTGGGGACGCACCCGGCAGCTCTGTAGCCGAAGCCCCTGAAAACCGATTCAGGTGCCGGGTGCGGACTAATTGAACATTATTTTGAAACTACATACCCTGGTGGTGATTCAGGCCAAGTTTGGTTAAAATTTGTCTCTTAACTTTTTAGGAGAAGATTTTTGAAAATGTTGACGGACGGACGACGGACGCAAGGTGATTGCCAAAGCTTACATGGCCTTTTATGCAAGATGAGCAAATGATTATATCATTGTCCAGAAAAGGGGATTTCAATCTCCGAAAGCAAGCATCTGGATCCACCGAGAAACTTTGATATGCGTCATATGGCAAAATCTTACTGTTTTGCTCATTTGCATATATCGCCATTTTTAGACAAAATGGCGTCAAAAAGTCAAATACATTGTGAATAGAAATGAAACATTTTCATGAAGGACCCGGACATTTTATAAAAATGTCAGTTTTACATGAATAAAATATACAGTTTACGTTTCCCTCCTTCACCACACATTCAAATGAAATGAAATGAATAAAATATCTTAAAAATTCAAGGTTCCCAGAAGGAAATAATATTCGAAGCGAAATGCGTAGTATTACCTTTGTCAAGATATTGCAAGATGTCGATTTTCTGTTATTTGAAATTGAAATTGTCAAGTAATCTCAAGATGTAAACAACTTGTCATGAAAGAATATGCAAGTGTTTATCAATAATAATTCAGTGATATACCTACTTACATCAACAGAAATGAAACAAAGGTTCCCACGAATGTTAAAAAATGCATGATTGTGATGAGGACCTAATGAAACTGTCCTAATTTTGTCAACATTTACACAGATTTTACATTTATTTCATGAAATTCGCGCCGGAAACTTTATTTGTGCAGGTAAGATTAGAGTCGAATACGGTGAAAAAGATAATATTATCCGTATAACGCTGGTAATTGAAAAAGTGGATTTAGGCACTTCTCTATGAAATATGCATAAAAAAGTAACCCTCATTTTGTCATATGTGAAGGAATCTAGAAACAAATTTCATCCAAGCAGTGATATGGGTCGTTTTGAACTCGGTATGATATATTAGTAATATGCTCTTTGTTGGAAGTATCATTTTTATTATGAGTGAGTGAGAACCGAACTGTCAGTCTAAAACGAACAATCTAACATAGGAAACAGAGACACAACAAGAGTATCACACAGAACAGAAAAAATGAAGACACATAAACATAAAAAGACGAACGACAAAGACCCAATAAATACCAAGGGTGAGATCAGATGCACCGAAAGACACCCGCCGTGTTGACCATGTCATCTCTGGTATTTAAGTCAAATTCAGTAGAGGAAAAACAAACTTTAGTTGCAAATAGAACGATATGTTGTCATCTTGTAAACAGATATCCCATAGCGCTCCACAAGATCATTTTGTCGACCGTAAAACTTCTGCAGTGCTGACTGCAAGTTATCAATAACATAGCCTTACTTAAGTAGCCTATTTGTAAGCAACCAGACTCTATCAAAGAAGTCACTGTATCAACTATATAAATTGTTTCCTAATCATCGCACGGTATATCGATCTACGTTTTATGAAGCATACGATGGCAGTATACGAGTCATTTTCAAAATTAGACAAAACTGGATTCTGGATTTTGGAAAAAGAACAAATGATTATAATGTCACCCCAGACGAAGTCGGGTGACATGTTGTTATTCTACTTTATTATTATTATTATTATTCCAATAATCTTGTCTGAGTGATTATTTTGTAATGGTAAGGTGGAAGGATTTCAAACTTGGAACAAAGTTAGATCACCTTCTGAAGTTACTTACAATGTGTTTAAAATTTTCAAAATGGCCGCCGAAATACGTCAAAATTTATACATTGTCGGGTTTAAACGAAAATTGGTTTCTAGGTAGATTTTGGGGCTGCGAATTAGATGGAATCGTCAAATGGGGGTCTTGGGTGACATCGGCTATTGCTTGCAATTGCAAATCCAGTTAAAAAAAAACATGTGTGGATCATACAAAAAGTGTGATCAAAATTGGAAATGTACTGAAAAATGTCCTTCCCGTAACAATGCTTAAAAGTTTAAATAAAAGTAGATTTTTAATTATAAGTTTTTGCTGTTTCCCTTAATGATAACTTCTTTTAGCAAACGGAAAAGATAAAATCTCATTTTAATAAAAATACTCTAGATTTGTGGAAAATTTAACAGAAAATATGTGCATTGCAATTTTCACATGGAAAATATATCATTTTAGACAGGAATTAAAATAGGGAAATAAACACTTTTGTGTAAAATTTTAATTGTATACATTACTTTCTTTTGCAACTAATATAAAACTTCCTAACTGAACACAGTTACATATGTATCTCAGACTTGGAAATGTAGCTTGTTACAGTAGTGACTTAATCGACACGGTACAGACAACCTAAAGCAATTATTTGAGAGCATGAATGAAAATATTTCTGCCAAATAGTCAAAAAGTATAATATCTTTTCAAATTTTATCATTTATCCAAGTTCCTCCAAAACTTCATTCCATATTTGTTCATTGACTTTTAAGTGTGTGGATCCTTCAATAATATCTGGCTGTGGTATGACGGCCAAAATACCGTCATAATCATACCATTTTCTATCTTTATTTCTCGGCCAGTAAAAGCAGTTGGTTCCAATTTTACCTATTCGACGCATACATTGGACATAAATATCCATTTCCCGTGATCCTCTACAATATTTGATAGGGTCTATTTTAATACTTGATTACAACATATTTCCCTAAACAGTCTGGAATATTTCGCCATTCCTCAATTTCCCTCTTCACATCTGCTACTTCATCCTTCTCCCCCTTTGCTGCTTCATCCTTTACTACCTCTGCAACTATAACCTTATCAAGCGCTCAAAACTACAACTTCACCCTTTTCCACATTTGCAACTTCAATCTTCTCCGACTCTCCAACTTCACCCTTCTCCACCTCTGCAACTCCAACCTTCTCCATCTCTGCAACCCCATCCTTAAACTTCCCAGCTTCATCCCTATCCACCCCTGCAACTTAACTCTTCACCACCTCTTCCACCTCATTTCTCTCAACCTCTGCAAATTCACCCATCTCAACCTCAGCAATTTCACTCTTCCCCAACTCTGCGACTTCATTCTTAGCCATTTCTGTAAATTCACCATTATCCACTTCAATAACTCCATCCCTATTCACCTCTTCATTTTCATCTTTCTCTTCATCTGCAATTACACTCTTTTCCACCTTTGCAACTTCACCCCGTCTCCTCTTCTCCAATTTCAGGGTTCAGTTCTCTAACTTCAACCTTCTCCATATCTCCAACATCATTCATCTCCACATCGCAAATTTCAGCTTTCCTCAAAACTTTTCTCATTTCACCATTTTTTTTCAACTAAAGTATCACCCATAACCATCGGTTTAAAGTTCATATCTTTCTGTACATTCTCCCTGCCTTCCTACGGAAGAGTATTGATGCCACATGAAAAAAAAAGATCTCATAATTATGAGATAATATTATTTCATAATTATGAGATAGTATCTCATAGTTATGAGACAATACGTCATAATTATGAGATTATTATCTCATTATTACGAGATAATCATCTCATAATTATGAGATATCATTTCATAATTATGAGATCTTACCTCAATTATCTCGTAATTATGAGATGTCATCTCATAATTATGAGATATTATCTCAAATATGAATTAATAAGTCATATTTAGCAGATAATTATCTCATAATTTTGAGATAAATATCTCATAATAATAAGATAATTATCTCATTATTATGACATAACATCATAATTATGAAATACTATTTCATATTTATGAGATAGTATCTCAAAAATATGAGATATTATTTCATAATTATGAGATATAATCTCATAATTATGAGTTAATAAGACATATTTATGTGATAATTATCTGATAATTATGAGATAATTATCTCAAAATTATGAAATAAGTATCTCATACATATGACTTATTAACTCATAATTATGAAATAATATCTCATAATTATGAGATAAGATCTCATAATTATGAGATAATATCTCATAATTATGAAATAATATCTCATAATTATGAAATAATATCTCATAATTATGAGATAATATCTAAAAATTATTAAATAATTATCTCGTAATTATGAGATAATTATCTCATAATTATGACTTATTATCTCATAATTATGAGATGTTATCTCAAGATTATGAGATAATTATTTCATGATTTTGAGATATTATCTCATTATTATGAGATTTTTTTTCTTCATATGGCATCAATACGCTTCCGTACCTTCCACAATCTCAACGTCCATCCGGCCATTCTCAATTTTAACCTCACCCGTCTCTAGATTTTCTACTTCCATTTCAACAATATCTCCAATATGCATTTCATATTCATTCTTTTTGATTCCATTTTCAAGTTCAGGAACATCACTATCGTTGTCTTCAGCATCTTCAGCTTCCCTGATATTGACAAGAGTTAAGTCTATTGGTAGCACTGGAACAAAATGGTTTAGAACCCAGTGTTCCTTTCTCATGTCCTTTGGCCTTGTGCGGGTCCATAAAATATAAATATGAACTTTACGATTGTCTTTGTCCCTCGGAACACAAGTCATAGCAGGATGACACTGACACTACAGTAAAAGAGTTGTTCCACTACCATTTTTGCAGTGTAATTTGTATTTAATTATAGCCCTATCGAATAACCTTTACTCCTTACTCCCGGGATCCTGCCTCCCGAAAGTAAAAAAAAAATGGCGTCAGTGGTGTTGATATCTTCTTATGGGTCTAAATGGGGTCCCTTAAACGAAATCCCGTCAATTTTTTCTCCACTCTCCGGTTCCATGAGCTGGAAAACTTAAAGAGACCGCTTTTTCCCGTTTCACATGCTTCATTTCAACGACTTTGGGTGGACATCTTATCCCATGATCATATACAATTTTTTCCAGCTCGTTTAAAAAAACGTCAATCCCGCTCCCAGCTTATTCCCATTGGGACCAACCTTCATGTACCTTACATTTTAAAGCTAGAAACATTATCGTTGAATAAAATACAAAGACACAAAGATGTATATATTTTAAAAAAAAATTGTAATATTATAAAAGCTAGATGAAGAGAAAGTACGTTCTCTATATATCTGAAGCTGAAATTAAAAGTCTGGGCTAGTTGTTTTTGTTTCTGTTGTATCAGCCCTTGTAAAAACTTTGCTTCGTACAAAAAAAAAGGAAAAGGTCAGCTAAAAGTGGCACACAATTTGTTCCCATAGGAATCCCTATTGTCTGTTGAAATAACACGGCCTCAACATTCAACAAAAATGTTGTCGATAAAAAATTCAAGCATCTTAATCACGTCATTTTCACTGTATTTCTTGTTTGACTCAGTGTGGTTCTTTATAAAATATGTTTTATCTTTTCCTATTACCAGATAGGAATACCTGCGTTCTCCGTTTTTGGTACATAAACATTGATGCATCAGATCGGAAATTACTGTTTTAAGTTTATTATGGGGAAGAGTTGTATAAAGGGTAGAAAAATCAAAAGCAGTATGTGAGACTGTTTGAGGAGAGCTGTTCAAGGAGATCTTTGGAATTTTTAAGAATCAACATCTGATTCACGCCGCTCATGGAATAGGCTTTTTCGCAGTAGCTTTTTAAACCATCTCTACCTGCAGTCAGTAAAGTGGTAAGGAGTTTGGATAATGGCTTAAAAGATAAAATTAAAGTTAAGCTAGTCCAAAGCCATAAATAAGCTTTTATTTTCAATTTCATAATTAATGTAAGATTGTCAAGCAATTAAAAGAAATATCTACATTAAAATCTAAAAAATCAATGAGCCTTGATATATGTAACTTTTTTTAAATTATTTATTATTGAAAGATGTAAAAAAGTAAAAATAGGATCCATTTTCTGTTATTGAAATGCTATAAAATTCTAGGATCGACCAGGACTTGAGCTCTCGCCCGGGGTTTTATTCGTTCCTTCATAATTCTAGTCATATAATCTATGTACATATGTACAATTCTTTTCAGTTTCATACATAATCAGTTCATATGTCTAAATGAAAAGATATAACAGCACAGCTTCATTTAATGGTACTTCAAATTTATGGTTTATCCCTCAGAATATTTAATCTGGAAATATGCAACTGAAAGATGAAATCCCTAGAATATTTCTCCACTTCATGAATGTTCTCAGTTCCAATATTATAGCTCATATGTAGTACAATCAATAATCAACCTTGTAATAGATAGCTGTGTATTAAATAATTCAAACCAAGCTTTTATAGACAAATTTTTCAGAATTGTGTTTTTCACTTTAGTAAAATACCTCTCCCGAACAGATGAAAGAACTGAACAGCTGGTAATTAAATGAACTAAATTTTCATCTTCTTTGTGACATAGTGGGCAGGTCGGAGTTACACAGTTGTTATTACACTTGTGCTTTACTGTTTGAAGAATGTTAGATCCAGTCACCATTCTAGCTTTCACAATAGCTTTTCTTGATTCTAATCTAGGTTCCTGATGTAAGTCCCAAATCTTCGAGCTCTTTCCAATTCCAAGTTTTATTTATGTTTAGAAATTTTAGACTTGATTTGCTACTAGCTTCATCTAATAATTTCATTGTCCAAAAGCTACTTATTTTACTGTTTACTTCTTTTTTCCAGTGTAATTTTTTTGGTAAAAACTTTTGAAAATTATAAATAGGCGGCAGGTCGTACATTTGCAATAATTCCAAAATTTTGCAAAAGAAACTTTGCTTGTTCTCAAAATTTGTGCAGATCTGTCTATTCATTACTTCTTTTATACGTTCGCTTGTACATGATAATACTGAATAAAGTAAAGACAGTTGTCTTTTGTGTATTTCTGCCTCTATAGGAAGGGCTCCTAGCAGTAGTAGTACAGCCGAGTTTGATGCTCTGTCAGGCAGTGATTGTATATGTCGCAAACATTTTATGTGGAATATTTCCAGCTGTTCCAGATTTTCTCTATTCAGTGGGAATATCTCTAAACCATAGATTAGCTTTAGTATAACATATGTCTTATAAATTTTATAAGATATTTGGGGATGTAAACCATTTGTTCCATGAAATCCTGAACCCATAAGTGCATATTTTGTCCGTCTAGCAGTTTGAATTTTTGATTCAATATTTATCTTAACTTCATTTTTATCTGCTCTTATTACTCCTAAGTGTTCACCTTTACTTGTGATATTTACCTTATTACCATTCATTGTCCAGTTAAAGTTGGATGGTGTTTTTGAACAGTCAACAGTCTGAGTTTTTACTGCATGGATCAAGTAGTGATGTTCCTTTGCATACCTTTCAACAATGTTTAACATGACTTGCATTTCATACTTATCGTTGGAGATAAATGCAATATCATCTGCGCAAGCTGGCGAACCAATGTAAATATCCCCAGATGGTAACCTACAGAGTTCTGTTCAAATTCTTCTAGCATATCCTGTACATATATCTTATAAAGATGAGTTGATAAGATCCCACCTTGGCGTTCTCCCTGTCTTATATGAAATGGCTGATTCAGCCCGTCCATCCATTTAACTTTGGATGTTAAATCACTGTATATTAATTTTAAAATTTTTCAGTGTATAGGGTGTAGATTTTGATCAATAAGCTTGTCTAATAGTATTTCATGTCTTACCACATCAAATGCGGATTTTACATCCAAAAAGGTAATATAGAAGTTTTCTTGATTTAATTTCTTTTCATATCGGGCTTCTGATATAAGTAAACCTGCCATAATTGGGCAGACCGATGTTGTAAATCCAAATTGTAGAGGAGTGTTCGATCTCAAATTTAGTTTGTCAAGTAAACAATCTTCAAAAGCTTTTCCAATAGCTGCTGTAACAGTAATTCCTCTGTAGTTACCCAGGATGGCTGGATCCTTATTTTTCTTACGAACTGGAGTTACTATTCCTGACTTGATTGAGTCTGGTATTTTGCCTTCGGCCAGAATTTTGTTGAATAATGACAATATTGGCGCAATAACTGTACTTGAATGTTTAAGATGTTCTGCAGTAATTCCAAATTCATCTGCGCTTTTCTTCAGATAAAGTTTATTAATTGCCTTTTCTACATCATTTGGAGTGAATTGCTCAGGAAGTTCATTACTGTCCCAAGAAGCAACGTCCCTTAAGCTTTGTCTAAGATTACATAAATTTAGATATTGGTTGTCAAACTGGTCGTTGGTAGGAACACTGAGATCCTCATAATATTTTGCAAAACATTTTCAAACTTGTTATGGATGAAAGGTCACATGACACAAACCGGTGTATGGTCAAATTAATATACTCTATGAATGAAAAAACAGTGCCATTCGTTTCCAGCACAAATTTCAAAGTTTTCTTTGTATGATTAATTGAATATTGTTTAACGTCTACTCAGCAATATTTCAGCTATATCAGACGAGAACAAATTTGTTAATAAATAATCACTTTGGGGTATGGAAAGGGCCATGGGACGGGAAAATCTGACTGCCACTGGAAAAGAAGGGTGAAATCGTCAAGGGCGGGGAATTTAGCCTTGTAGCCGATCACCTACGGACCACCCCAAAAAGAGCTTGCTACAAGGATTCTTTAACGTGCAGGAAGCGTGG
>MJUU01052253.1:9139-19549 GCA_002080025.1 Modiolus philippinarum
TGAAAAATAAAGATTTGACATATTTAGAAAAATTGCAATTTTGGCCCCTTTGACCCCTTGTAGCTCGGAAACGGTAAGAGCTACGTCAAATCCGTTGGCATACTGTTGAAAGCTTAGATCAAGAGGAATCCAAAGAAAAAAATCCCAACGAAATCCGATGAAAAATGAAAATTCTACATAATCTGCAAATTCGCAATTTTGGTCCCGTTCGGCCCCTCATAGCTGGGAAAGGAAACAAGTTATCAAAAATCTAATAACTGAGCGCCATATTAATTTTTCACAGGGAATCCATTGAAAAAAAACTGCATCAAAATCGGACTAAAAATTAAAAAAAATTTTTTTTTTGAGATTTGCCCCTGTTGGGCCCCATTTATCTTGTAAGCGGTACATACTACGTGATATCCGTTGGCATACTTCAGATTGGAAATTTTCTCAGGAGCAAACTGAAACAAACCCCATCAAAATCCAATAATTAATAAAGTTTCTACAGTCAAAAATGTGAAAATATCCAATTTTACCCCTTTTTCTAAAACGGGCGGGGCCACCAACTCAAAATTAAAGCCTCTGTTTAGGCGTGTGCCAAGATACATCATACTAAAATTTCATAATGATCCGTCCACTAGAAGCAAAGTTACGCTGTCCACAGACGCCGCCAACGCCGACAACGCCAGCACCATACCAATATACGACCGCAAAATTTTTGCGGTCGTATAAAAAAGGAAAATGCCAAAAATTTGCCAAAATTCATGATTCTCACACAATATCTTGGCTGGCCTGTAAATTCAGGAATGCAAAGTATCTACTGGTACTTTGCAATTAGGCAGCTGTGATCCTTGGATAGAATATTCACTAATTAAATTTAATCTTGCTGTAGTTTGTTCTAGTGTAAACATATTTTATTAATAACTTGTAATATATATGATGTACATAGAAACAATTATCAAATCAAACTATTACACAAATTACTAATTAGGATTTGAAAACAAGAGCCTGGCCCTTATATTAATTCATATCCTAAGGGTATAAGATACACTTCAAAACGATTCAATACAGCATGCTCAAAAATCTAGTTTAAGAGTTACAGTATATGACAATACAAGTTATTATTTAAAATACGCAAAAAAAGTTGACATCAACAAAGGTTGGATACCCCGGTACTAGAAAAGATGTGTAAAGTGTGTCAAGAAGTAGTGCGAGTGGGGGCAAGTGAAAAGCGATTACTGCTGATAATAAAGTTTTGTACTGATTTAAATACATATTCATTTTGTTCCTGTGAGGGTAAATCAGATCCATAAAGGAACAAGTCAGTTGTTAATCGAAAGGGAATCTGCATACTTAATATATATTGACTGCGCCGCCTGTGATAAATGGTACATCGTGATAAGTAGTGATCTGTTGTTTCTGGTTCTCCACAAGCACAGTTAGGACTTTGAATAAGGGGACGACCATTTGATTCTGAGGGGGGCCTTGCAGATTTTGTAAATAAATATTCTGTCCCTGAAAAAGTTGGAAATAAACAATCTGGCCTGCACATCCAAGAAAATAAATAATCTTACCTTGGATTTATTGGTACGATATGATTATGTTATTCAAAATAAAAATTTTCACCGCAAAGTGGCGAAAAATAAATATTCTGGCCCGCAAAATTTTGAAAATAAATATTCTGGCTCGACCAAATTTGCCAGGCCCCCCCCTCAGAATCAAATAATCGTCCCCTAAGTTGTTTTTTATATAAATGATCATTTAGACTGGAAGAATTCATTCGCAGTCTAGCGTGAAGAATTTGACCTGTACGGGTACCCGTATAATAGAAGGGGGGTTTCTTAATCAGCTTAGTTTTGAAATAAAACTTTAAACTATTAAGTGAGGGACAAGATTTTATTTCAGTTGGCTGTTGATTCCAAAGCTTAACTGTTGAGGGGAGAGAATAATTTGAATATAACACAGTTTGTTTTAGACAAGTTTCATGTTTATGTCAGGGTGCACTTTAGACAGGTTTCTTGTTTATGTCAGGGTGCACTTTAGATAGGTTTCTTGTTTATGTCATAGTGCACTTAAGACAGGTTTCTTTTTAATGTCACTGTGCACTTTAAACAGATTTCTTGTTTATGTCAGGGTGCACTTTAGACATGTTTCTTGTTTGTCAGGGTGCATTCAAGACATGTTTCTTCTTTATGTCAGAGTGCACTTTAGACAGGTATCTTGTTCGTGTAAGGGTGCACATTAGACAGATTTCCTGTTTATGTCAGGGTGCACTTTAGACAGGTTTCTTGTTTGTGTCATGGTGCACTTAAGACAGGTTTCTTTCTAATGACAGGGTACACTTTAGCCAGGTTTCTTGTTTATGTCAGGTGGCAATTAAGACAGGTTTCTATTTTTGTCAGGGTGAACTTTAGACAAGTTTTGAGTTCATGTAACAGTGCACTTTAGACAGGTTTCTTTTTTATGTCAGGGTGCACTTTAGACAGGTTTCTTGTCCATGTCATGATGCATTTTAGACAGGTTTCTTGTTTATGTCACAGTGCACTTTAGGCAGGTTTCTTGTTTATGTCATGGTGCACTTTAAACATGTTACTTGTTTAAGTTAGGGTGTACTTTAGACAGGTTTCTGGTTCATGCCAGGGTGCACTTTAGCCAGGTTTCTTATTTATATCATGATGCACTTTAGATAGGTTTCTTGTTTATGTCATGGTGCGCATTAGACAGGTTTCTTGTAATTGTCAGGGTGTCCTATAGACATATTTCTTGTTTATGCTAGGGTGCACTTTAGACAGGTTTCTTTTTTATGTCAGTATGCACTTGTCTACAGGTTTCTTGTTTATGTCATGGTGCACTTTAGACAGGTTTCTTGTTTATGTAAGGATGCACTTTAGACAGGTTTCTTGTTATTGTCAGGGTGTCCTATAGACATATTTCTTGTTTATGCCAGGGTGCACTTTAGACAAGTTTGTTTCTTTTTTATGTCAGTATGCACTTGTCTACGGGTTTCTTGTTTATGTCATGGTGCACTTTAGACAGGTTTCTTGTTTATGTCAGGATGCACTTTCAACAGGTTTCTTGTTTATGTCAGAGTGCACTATAGACAGGTTTTTGTTTATGTCAGGGTGCACTTTAGACAAGTTTCTTGTTTACGTCATGGTGCACTTTAGGCAGATTTCTTGTTTATGTCATGGTGCACTTTAGGCAGTTTTCTTGTTAATGGTCAGGGTGCACTTTAGACAGGTTTTTTTTATGTTAGGGTTTACTTTAGACCGGTTTCTTGTTTATGTCATGGTGCACTTTAGACAGGTTTCTTGCTCATGCAGGGGTGCACTTTCGCCAGGTTTCTTGTTTATGTCAGACTGTACTTAACACATCTTTCTTGTTTATGTCATGGTGCACTTAAGACAAGTTTTTTTGTTTATATCACAGTGCACTTTCGACAGGTTTCTTGTTATGTCATTGTGTATTTGAGGCAGATTTCTTGTTTATGTCACAGTGCACTTTCGGCATGTTTCTTGTTTATGTCAGGGTGCACTTTAAACAGATTTCTTGTTTTTATGTCAGAGTGCACTTTAGACAGGTTTCTTGTTATTGTCAGGATGTACTTTAGGCAGATTTCTTGTTTATGCCCGGGTCCACTTTTAACAGGTTTCTTTTTTATGTCAGAGTGCACTTTAGACAGGTTTCTATTTTATGTCAGGGTGCACCTGTCTACAGGTTTCTTGTTTATGTCAGGGTGCATTTAAGACATATTTCTTGTTTATGTCAGAGTGCACTTTCGACATGTTTCTTGTTTATGTCAGAGTGCACTTTAGAGAGACTTCTTGCTTATGTCAGGGTGAACTTTTGACAGATTTCTTGTTCATGTCATGGTGCACTTTAGACAAGTTTCATGTTCATGTAAGGATGCACATTAAACAGGTTTCCTGTTTATATCAGGATGCACTTTAGACAGGTATCTTGTTTATGTCATGGTGCACTTTAGACAGGTTTCTTGTTTATGTCAGGATGCACTTTAGACAGGTTTCTTGTTTATGTCATGGTGCACTTTAGACAGTTTTCTTGTTAATGTCAGGTGCACTATAGACAGCTTTTTATTTTTATGCCAGAGTTTACTTTAGACAGGTTTCTTGTTATTGTCAGGGTGTACTTTAGGCATATTTCTTGTTCATGTCATAGTGCACTTTAGAAAGTTTTTTTTGTTTATATCATGGTGTACTTTAGACAGGTTTCTTTTTTTTGTTAGGGTGCACTTGTCTTCAGGTTTCTTGTTTATGTCAGGGTGTACTTTAGACAGATTTCTTGCTTGTATCATGGTGCACTTTAGACAGTTTACTTGTACAGTTTACTTGTTCATGCAAGGGTGCACTTTAGCCAGATTTCTTGTTTATATCAGGGTGCACTTTAGACAGGCTTCTTGTTTATGTTGTGGTGCACTTTAGGCAGATTTCTTGTTTATGCCAGGATGCACTATAGACAGGTTTCTTGTTTATGTCAGGGTGCACTTGTCAACACGTTTCTTGTTTATGTCAGGGTGCATTCAAGACATGTTTCTTCTTTATATCAGGGTGCATTCAAGACATGTTTCTTCTTTATATCAGAGTGCACTTTAGACATGTTTCTAGTTCATGTAAGAGTACACTTTAGACGGGTTTCTTGTTTATGTAAGGATGCACTTAAGACAGGTTTCTTGATTAAGTCAGGGTGCACTTAAGACAGATTTCTTGTTTATGTCATGGTGCACTTTAGACAGGTATCTTGTTCATGTCAGGTTGCACATTAGACAGGTTTCTTGTTTCTGTGAGGGTGCACTTTAGACATTTTTCTTTATTATGTCGTGGTGCTCTTTCTAATGACGACACGGTGCACTTTAGCCAGGTTTCTTGTTTATGTCAGGTGGCACTTCAGACAGGTTTCTATTTATGTCAGGGTGCCCTTTAGACAAATATTGTGTTCATAATGTCACAGTGCACTTTAGCCAGGTCTCTTGTTTATGTCATGATGCACTTTAGACAAGTTTCTTGTTTATGTCACAGTGCACTTTAGACAGGTTTCTTGTTTATGTCAGGCTGCACTTTACACAGTATAGTCGTTCAATATACTTAACAGTTTTTGCCACAATATAGTTGAAATATTGCTGAAGTTAGCGTAAAACATCAATCAATCAATCACTTCAGACAGGTTTCTTGTTTATATGTCATGGTGAACTTTAAGCCAATTTCTTGTTTATGTCATGGTGCAATTTAGGCAATTTTCTTGTTTCGGGTAGGGTGCACTATAGACAGGTTTCTTGTTTAATGTCAGGATGTACTTTAGACAGGTTTCTTGTTATTGTCAGGGTGTACCTTTGGTAGAGATTTTTTGTTTATGTCAGAGTACACTTTAGACATGTTTCTTGTTTATGTTAGAGTGCACTTTAGACAAGTTTCTTGTTGATGTGAGGGTGCATTTTAGACATGTTTCTTGTTGATGTGATGGTACACTTTAGACATGTTTCTTGTTTATGTCAAAGTACACTTTAGACATGTTTCTTGATAATGTCAGGGTGCACTTTAGACAGGTTTCTTGTTTATGTCAGGATGTGCTTAAACAGATTTCTTGTTTCTGTTATGGTGCACTATAGATAGGTTTCTTGTTTGTGTCAGGGTACACATAAGACAGGTTTCCTGTTTATGTCAGGGTGCACTTTAGACAGCTTTTTTGTTCTAACAGGGTGCACTTTAGCCAGGGTGCAATTTAGACAGGTTTCTGTTTATGTCAGGCAGGCCTGGGGTAATGGTAATGTGTAATGGTAATGGTAATGTAATGCAGCAATATTCTGTGTAATGCTGATGTAAGGTGCAATGGTCCATTTTTTGCATTACATGTAATGGTAATGTAATGCATTACTTCTATTAAATAGACAGTAATGCACATTACTTTCCATTACATTACATTACATTACTTCCAGTATATGATCTTTAGAAGTCCATCTCAATTATTCAACACATTGTTTTACAAATACTTGGCAAAACTTAAAATCAAAATTGCATTAAAAGAAGTAGTTTTTTCTGTTTCTTACAAATATCATGTTACTGTATACCAATAAATTGATAATTTTTCTGACATTATACAACCCTTGGTGTAATGTGTAATGTAATGTAATGCACTCTCAAGTAATGTGTAATGTAATGCATTACTTTCCAAATTAAGTGTAATGGTTATGGTAATTTAATGCTTAAATTTTCAAAGTAATGGTAATGTAATGCATTACATTGCAATGTAATTGACCCCAGGCCTGATGTCAGGGTGCACTTTAGACAAGTTTTGTGTTCATATCATAGTGCACTAAGGCAGGTTTTTTGCTTAAGTCATAGAGCACTTTAAACAGGTTTCTTGTTTATGTCAGGGTGCACTTTAGACAGGTTTTTTGTTATGTCAGTGTACACTTTAGACAGGTTTCTTGTTCATATCAGTGTGCACATTACACAGGTTTCCTGTTTACGTCAGGGTGCACTTTAGAGAGGTTTCTTGTTTATGTCAAATTCTCTTTAAACAGGTTTCTTGTTCTTGCCAGGGTGCACTTTAGCCAGGTTTCTTGTTTATGCTATGGTGCACTTTAGACAGGTTTCTTGTTTATGTCATGGTGCACTTTAGACAGGTTTCTGGTTTATGTCATGGTGCACTTTAGGCAGATTTCTTGTTTATGTCAGCATGCACTTTAGGCAGGTTTCTTGTTTATGTAAGGGTGCACTTTAGACAGTATTTTTTGTTTTTTATGTAAGGGTGTACTTTAGATAGGTTTGTTGTTTATGTCAGGGTGCACTTTATACAGATTTCTTGTTTATGTCACAGTGAACTTTAGACAGGTTTCTTGTTTGTCAAGGTGCACTTTAGACATGTTTCTTGTTTATGTCAGGGTGTATTTTACAGGTTTCTTGTTTATGTCAGGGTGCACTTTAGACAGGTTTGTTGTTTTTGTCAGGGTGCAATTTAGACAGGTTTCTTGTTTATGTTAGAACAGGTTTGTGTTTTAAGGGTTTGGTTTAGACAAGTTTCACTGAATGAGTTACTTACAATTTACAGATTTGTAGGCCTTTTTCTTTTCAACCAGTCTCATCCAATTTTATCTTAATTATGAAGTATATTGATTATGCCACCGTCCTTTCCTTATAACTGGCACAGAAGATGTGCTGTGATCTCACTTTTTAAATGTATGCATTATATATTCTATTGTAATATATTTTTGGTTTTACATCCGGTGAGCAGCATTTCAGCTATATCTGACAGAATGAGAATAAGCTTAACAATAAGGGTTGCTGGAAAACACAAGACTATTTTACTACTGGACAGTTTTCTCTCTAAAATGACTATGAAACACAGCCAATCAAAGATTGCGATCCCCCCACTACCTCTTTTTGGACCCCCTCCTCTTGTAAAAAAAGACAAGTGTTTTTGAAACTAAATTAATCATCGTAACTGTAAAACACCCAAAAGATATTGTTGCTAGGCAGAATTTTAAAAAGTACAGGTTTCTGAGAATTTCAGGAAATCATCAAAATTAGAGTCAAACATTTTTGCAATCTGACTATGGAAAATGATCACTGATATTAAAAGGCATCAAAAAAGATATGGTTGCTAGGTAAAATTTCAAAAAGAAATTGGTCTTTGAGAGTCTCAGAAAATTTACCAAAATTAGAATCAGTTTTTTTGCACTCTGATTATTGAAAATGATCTTCACTACTGTAAGGAATTGAAAAAGATGTGGTTGCTAGGTAGAATTCCAAAAAAATAGTACGTCTTTGAGAGTTCCATGAAATTTACCAAAATTAGAATAAAAGATTTTTGCAATCTGACTTTGAAAATCATCACTGAAACAAGAATAGAATTTCTGGGTCCCCCCCTGTTCAAGCAATATACTAGTATACTGTATATGAAATTGCAATATCTTCAAACATTCAGGGCTGTCCAAGAATTAAATATGTAGGGATACATAAAGTATCCACCAAGGCTGATGTTCAAACTTGACCAAGGTATTAGTGGTATTAACATGTGGTATAAATTTCATGAAAATCTGTCAAAATTTGTAGCAATTAGAGCGCTTACAAGGTCATTTTTGGATAAAACTGTGTCGTTATTTTGGTCAAAGTCCCATAACTCCGTCGAAAAGTCTCATCCGAAGCTGATTTTCAGACTTGACCAAGGTTTTAGTGATATAAACATTTGGTATAAATCTCATGAGAATCCGTCAAAATTTGTAGGCATGAGAGTGCTTACAAGGTCGATTTTTGGCTAAAACGGTGTCGTTATTTTGGTCAAAGTCCCATAACTCCGTCAAAAAGTATAGACTGAGGCAAATTTTATAACTGGACCAAGGTATTAGTGGTATAAGCATTTGGTAAAAATTTCATGAAATTCAGTCAAAATTTGTAGGCAATGAGAGCGCTTACAAGGTCAATTTTTGGCTAAAACAGAGTCATTATTTCAGTCAAAGTCCCATAACTCCGTCAAAAAGTATCGAACAAGACTGATTTTCAAACTTGACCAAGGTATTACTGATATAAACATTTGGTATGAAATTCATGAAAGCCCGTTAAAATTTGTTTGTCAATTTTAGGATTAAACAGAGTAATTATTTTTGTCAAAGTCCCATAACTCTGTCAAAAAGTATCGAACAAGACTGATTTTCGAACTTGACCAAGGTATTAGTGGTATAAACATTTAGTATAAATTTCATTAGAATCCGTCAAAATTTGTAGACAGGAGAGTGCTTACAAGGTCAATTTTTGGCTAAAACGGTGTCGTTATTTTGGTCAAAGTCCCATAACTCCGTCAAAAAGTATGGACAGAGACTGATTTTAAAACCTGACCAAGGTATTAGTGGTATAAACATTTGGTATAAATTTCATGAGAATACGTTAAAATTTGTAGGCATGAGAGCACTTACAATGTCAATTTTTGGCTAATTTCAGTCAAAGTCCCATAACTCCGTCAAAAAGTATCGAACAAGACCGATTTCCAAACTTGTCTAAGGTATTACTGATATAAACATTTGGTATAAATTTCATGAAAGTCCGTTAAAATTTGTAGGCATGAGAGCGCTTACAAGAAAGTGTGACAGATGGAGGGACGGACGCCTGGCATTTCTATGTCCCCACTCCGCGTTGCGGCAGGGGACAACTATAAGGCATCAAAAAAGATATGGTTGCTAGGTAAAATTCCAATAAGTAATTGGTCTTTGGGAGTTTCAGGAAATTTACCAAAAATTAGAACCAAAGATTCTTGCAACCTGACAGTTCATCATTATAACTCTGAATAATTGAAAAAGATATGGTTGCTAGGTAGAATTCCAAAAAATCATGGGTCTTTGAGAGTTTCAGGAACTTTACCATGTATACCAAAATTAGAATCAAGGTTTTTTGCAATCGGACCATTGAAAACTAGAGGCTCACATGAGCCTGTATCGCTCACCTGGTCACTGATTTTACTCATTGTCACCTATAGACCACCCATTCATACTATAAATCAGTTCAGCAGATGTTAATTTTCATTCGTGGATGAGGTACAAACTAAAAATCACAAACTTTGGAAGGGATCACCTAAAGACAATTGTAACCAAGTTTGGTTCCAATCGGCTCAGTAGGTTCAGAGGAGAAGACATTTGAATGCATTTCCCATAGAGTTCCTATGTTAAACTATGTTCCACGCTGACGGCCATCTTGGATGAGGTAAGAACGTAAAAATCACAAACTTTAAATGGGACCACCCAAGGACTATTGTGACCAAGTTTGTTTCAATTTGGCCTTGTAGTTTCACAGGAGAAGATCTTTGGATGCATTTCCCATAGGGTCCCTATGTTAAACTATGTTCCCTGCTGGTGGCCATCTTGAATGAGGTATGAACATGAAAATCATAAACTTTGAAGGAAAACATCTAAAGAAAGACTATTGTAACCAAGTTTGGTTCCAATTGGCTCAGTGGGTTCAGAGGAGAAGACATTTGAATGCATTTCCAATAGGGTCCCTTTGTTAAACTGTGCTCCACGCTAGAGCCATCTTGGATGAGGTACAAACGCAAAAATCACAAACTTTAAAGGGGACCACCCAAGGACTATTGTGACAAAATTTGGTCCCCATTGGCTCAGTGGTTTCAGGGGAGAATATCTTTGAATGCATTTCCAATCATGCCCATAGGGTCCTATGTTAAACTATCCCCGCTGGTGGCCATCTTGGATGAGATGCGAACCTGCTGGACATATGTAGAAATTGTAGTTCTTGAAAACCTCAACACTTTTGAAATTCACATTTAGCCTTTATCTCAAACAGTTTTTGAAATAAAAGTAAAAACGTTCAAAAATTGTGAAAATTCAAAGAAAAAGCGGCAATAACTCCTATGTGGGTTGTCAGATTTTCTTCAAAATTGCAGGACATGTAGATCTTACTATGCTGA
>MJUU01052253.1:84844-95213 GCA_002080025.1 Modiolus philippinarum
AAAAAAGGGGCTAAAAAGGGCAAAATTGGGTGTTTTCACATATTTGGCTGTAGAATATTTATTATTTATTGGATTTTGATGTGGTTTCTTGGGTTGTGTTCCTAATTAAATTTCCTATCAGTAGTATGCAACGGATTTTATGTGGCATGTACCGTTCAGGAGATAAATGGGGCCCAAAAGGGGCGATTTTCAAGAATTTTATTTTATCTATTTTTGTCTGATTTTGATGCAGTTTTTGCAATGGATTGCTTTTGAAAATAAACACAGAGGTGCACCATCAGATTTTTGACAATTTGTTTCTTTTCCGAGCTATGAGGGGCCAAATGGGGACAAAATTGCAAATTTGCAGATTACCTAAAATTTTTATTTTTCATCGGATTTCGATTGGGTTTTTTTCTTTGAATTCCTCCTGATATAAGCTTACAGCAGTATGTCAACAGATTTTGCATAGCTCTTACCGTTTCCAAGCTACAAGGGGTCAAAATTGCAATTTTTTGAAATTTGTGAAACCTTTATTTTTCATTGGATTTTGATAGGAATTTCTTCTTTGGATTCCTCTTTATATAAGCTTTCTGTATATTGTTGACATACCTCTTGCATTTTCCGATATATATATTTATATATAAGGAATTATAAGAGCTAATTTTTATTTTCCTTAGTTTGTGTGCAGCTAATTACTGGGTCAAGCTCTTTATTGTGTGCATTTAATTACTGTATCAAGCTCTTTACTGTGTCCTCATTCATTTTGAATTACACTTATTCAAATATCAGTGTTCGACATGCTGCGGTCGTATCATGCTGCGCTATGCGTAGCCCTTTATTTCTCTTTTGAGATCAGCTTTTGATATTTGGCATGTGGATAGATCACCTCAAAGGGGACTGTCACGTACCTTGGTTGGTGATCCTTGACCTTGACCTTTGACCTCAGGGTCATATTCATGCTTTTTCAATGACAAAGCCGTGTCTTGGCTATATCTTTTATTACTTTGATATTTGGCATGTTGATAGATTATCGCTTGTTTGTTGACCCTTGACCTTTGACCTCAGGGTAACATTTATGCTTTTTCAATGACAAAGTTGTGTCCGGGCTATAACTTTTTTCTGTTTTGAGATAGGCTTTTGATATTTGTCATGTGGATAGATCACCTCAAGGCAATGTGTTGTGTATCATGGTTGACCTTTAACCTTGACCTTTGACCTCTAGGTCACACTTGGAGCGGGGCCCGCAGAGATGGATACCATCTCACTGATGTCTAGTTTTGTATTTCAGATACAAAGTTACATCATCAGTACAAGTATTCTACATGACAGGAAATATCAAAAGTTGAGAAAGGGAGATAAACCATTACCATGATGTGAGAGTGTAGAAAAAACCAAGATGTTTTGAAATAGAGAGGGAGGTCTTCCAAAAATCATCAGACTACATAGGTGTATTGATAAATTTTATGATGTAGATTTCCTCGTGACTATTTCTGATCTCAGATTCCAATGAACAGAAATGGGGTCGCATGTAAAGAAAGATTTTATGATGAAACGTTCTGTGAATAAAAGTAAGATTACAGCACAGAACTATAAAAGTCGATGGTTTGTCTTGGATCAGAATACATTAAATTATAATGATGGATCTTTGGAGGTAAGTAAAAGATGCATTATAGTTTACTTCAGTGAATCATATGTTGGGATGGGGGATACCCTGTTATTTATATAAAATGGGGCAAATTTGAACGATTGACAATTTACGAAAAGGGAGGCAAAAGTCAAAACATCCTGTATTTAAATGTGGAAAATTTTAAGCTTCAACGTCAAAGTATTGTTTTTTTTAAGTCCAAAATAGTAACCTAAAGGTGCACTCAAATGAAAATTCAGCTTAAGTCATTCAAAATAAATGAAAGAAGGAAATGCTGAATTCAATCCAGAATTGCATACTTTACCACTAAATAGCTTGATTTTAGCAAATTTTTATGCCCCGCCACGTAGTGGAAGGGGCATATAGATTTACCCTTGTCTGTCCGTCTGTCCATACGTCCCGATGTTAAGTTTTGCGTTTAGGTCAATATTTTGGTTACCTCTTGTAATATTTTAATAATATTACATAGGTACATGCACCTTGATTAGTACTACCAGATTCACTAACAATTAGGGATCCATGACCTACATTTCATGCTTGAGTGACTTTTGTTTAATTTTGCGTTTAGGTCCATTTCTCATCAACTACTCATCATACCACAATGATGTCTCATCAAATTAATCACCTTGATGAGTACTACATAAATCATCAAGAATTAAGTGGCTTTGACCTATATTTTGCNTTTAGGTCCATTTCTCATCAAGTACAGATCATACCACAATGGTGTCTCATCAAATTAATCACCTTGATGAGTACTACCCAAATCACCAAGAATTAAGTGGCTTTGACCTATATTTTACGCTTGAATGACTTTTGTTAAATTTTGAGTTTAAGTCCATTTCTCATCAAGTACACATCATACCACAATGATTTCTCATCAAATTAATCACCTTGATGAGTACTACCCAAATCATCAAGAATTAAGAAGCTTTGACCTATATTTTACGCTTGAGTGACTTTTGTTAAATCTTGCATTTAGGTCTATTTCTCAACATCTAAACATGCTATATCGCACATCGTGTTGAATCATATAAATCACCTTTACAGATGCTATTCAAATCAAGGACAATTAAGTGTCTTTGACCTACATTTTATGCTTGAGTAACTTTTGGTAAAATTTGTGTTTTAAGGTCCATTTCTAAACAACTACACAACATATCATTATATTTCATGAAGAGACCCATCCTAATTGTAAGACAGTTTTTTCTTTGACTTTGACCAACATTTTACACATGAATGACTTTGTTAAATTTTTGCATTAGGTCCATTTATTAACAACTAGGTGTTTTATCAAAAAAATGTTTAAGTTCTCTATTGCAATAAATTTTACGGCGGGGCATCCGTGTCTTGTAGACACAGTCTCTAGTTTTATGTAAATTGCTTTTTTTTGTACAAAGATTTCAGGCTTCAACTCCATGTACAGTCCATTTAAGTACCATTATGACATGCGATTTTTTTTATTGTAAATTTCATCATTTTAGCTTTGCATTAATATATACATGTAGATATCATAGGTTGAAACATGAAATGCAGACATTGCAAGGAGTGATTTTTCAAAACCTTTGCTTGTGCAATGTCAAGAATAAAACTGTTATGCATCCAAGATGAAAATACCTGATATTGGAATAAAGGTTATTACCAAGAACAACCATGTGTAAATTTATGTCTTAACAGTGGAGAAAACTTTGAAAAACATTAAAGTAAACCCAAACGAACAGATGTATGAGGTATCACAGGAATCTATTTGAACCCATGAAGCAATTACTCAAAAATCACTTAGGTCTAGGGTTTAGGATCCCATCACAATAAGAAAAGACTTTTTATACGACTGCAAAAATTTTTGTGGTCGTATATTGGTATGATGCTGTCGTCGTCGTCGTCGTCGTTGTTGTCGTCGTCGTCGTCCTTGTCGTTGTCGTCGTCGTCTGTAGACACTTTAGCTTTTGGTCAATAACTTTATTTCCAGTAGATCAATCCTTATGAAATTTTAAAATAATGTTCTTTGGTACAAAAGGAAGGCTTGGCTTAGTTTTGGTCATTGTGGCCCCACCCGTTTGTAAAAAAGAGGCCAAAAAGGGTTAAATTTGGTGTTTTCACATGTTTGTCTGTAGAATCTTTATTATTAATCGGATTTTTATGGGGTTTCTTTCAGTGTGCTCCTGCGGAAATTTCCAATCTAGAATATGCCAACGCATTTCACGTAGCATGTACCGCTCAAGAGATAAATGGGACCCAACAGGGGCAAATCTCCAAAAAAATAATTTTTTTTTTTAAGTCCGATTTTGATGCAGTTTTTTTAAATGGATTCTTTGTGAAAAATTAATATGGCGCTCAGCTATTAGATTTTTGATAACTTGTTTCCTTTCCCAGCTATGAGGGGCCGAACGGGGCCAAAATTGCGAATTTGCAGATTATGTAGAATTTTTATTTTTCATCGGATTTAGATGGGATTTTTTTCTTTGGATTCCTCTTGATCTAAGCATTCAGTAGTATGCCAACGGATTTTGTGTAGGTCTTACCGTTTCCGAGCTACAAGGGGTCAAAGGGGCCAAAAATGCAATTTATCTAAATATGTCAAATCTTTATTTTTCATTGGATTTCAATGGGATTTTTTTCTTTGGATTCTTCTTGATCTGAGCTTTCAGCAGTATGTTAACGGATTTTGTGTAGCTAATACCGTTTCCGAGCTACAAGGGGTCAAAGGGGCAAAAATTGCAATTTTTCTAAATATGTCAAATCTTTATTTTTCATCGGATTTGGATTGGAATTTCTTCTTTGGATTCCTCTTGATCTAAGCTTTCAGAGGTATGGCAACAGATTTGGCGTGGCTCTTACCGTTTCCGAGCTACATGGGGTCAAAGGGGCCGAAATTGCAATTTTTCTAAATATGTCATATCTTTATTTTTCATCAGATTTCGATGGAATTTTTTTCTTTGAATTTCTATGGATGTAAAGTTTTAGTTGATAGTACATATTCTGCATAGCTCTTACATTTTTTTCATCAGTAAGTGATCAAAAAGGTTGAATTTTTCCCTATTTTGTTTCTAGCTAATAACTGTGTCAAGCTTCTTTTTGTGTCCATCTAATTATTTTGTCAAGCTCTTTACTGTGTCCACATTCACTTTAAACTACTTTTGTTGAAATTTCAGTGGTCGACATGCTGCGGTCGTATCATGCTGCGCTCGGCGTAGCCCTTTATTTTTATTTCTTTCATGCTAAATACAGAATATGGGATTTTAATGTCTAAAGACTTTTTTCAAAATAATACAAATGGTTGTTTTTCAAATATTTTGTGTTTACATAACATTCTCATGTATGGCTTCTTAATTTATTACTCATTCCATTAGAAAACCTTGACTTACCAATAACTTATAAATTTGTTTTTAAACAGAAAGTTGGTAAACTTAAAGGATCAATTAAACTTGAGACAATTAAAGTGGTAGAGGCTGTGGAGGACAGGGTACTAGATAACAAAGTTAATGTTTTCCAGGTAAGGTTTTAAGAGGCTGTAGAGGACAGGGTACTGGACAACAAAGTTTATATCTTAAATACCCATACACTCAAATTTGTCCACTAAACTAGAAAAAAGGGTCTGAATGAGTGGGATAATCAAGATATGAATATTATAGTATTTACACACATTTACTGATTGGACTCAGAATGTAGTTTGAATTGTCTGTGTCCAGAAGACCAAAAGTCAATGTTAATACCGTCATGGATACTATAACAAATTTGTTTAAGCAGATGTCCTAGATAATCAACATATACACATATTAATTCCAATAATTTAGAATTTTCAAGTATAAACACATACAGTTGTGTGTGTTAGAGACAGATTAAACTCTTCCCTTTTCATATACCTAATAACAGAATAAGTATACTTTTTAGCTCACCTGGCTAATGCCAGGGTGAGCTTTTGCCATCACTTTGCGTCTGTCGTCCGTCCGGCGTAAACTTTTCATTCAAAGATCTTCTCCTCTGAAACTACTGGGCCAATTGGAACTAAACTTGGCCACAATAGTCCTTGGGTGGTCCCCTACAAAAAACATGTTTTTCAGGTCTGTGCAATATCCAAGATGGCCCCCAGCGGGAAACATAGTTTTAACATTGGACCATGTGGGAAAACACATTCAAAGATCTTCTTCTCTGAATGTACTGAGCCAATTGGCACCAAACTTGGCCATAATAGTCCTTTGGTGGTCCCTTACAAAAAAGGTGTTTTTCAGGTCCACTCGATATCCAAGATGCCGTCAGCGGGAAACATAGTTTTAACATTAGACCCTATGGCAAAACACATTCGAAGATCTTTTTCTCTAAACTATTTAGCCAATTGGCACCAAACTTTGACACAATAGTCCTTTGGTGGTCCCTTACAAAACTGTGTTTTTCAGGTCCCCAAGATATCCAAGATGGCTGCCAGTGGAAAACATAGTTTTAACATTGGACCCTATGGGAAAACACATTCAAAGGTATTCTCTGCAACTGCTGAGCCAATTGGAACCAAACTTGGCCACAATAGTCATTTGGTGGTCCCTCGCAAAAAAAAAAAAATTTCAGGTCAGTGTGATATCCTAGATGACTGTCAGCAGGAAACATAGTTTTAACATTGCACCCTATTGGAAAACACGTTCAAAAATCTTTTTCTCTGAAACTGCATAGCCAATTGGTACCAAACTTGGTCACAATATTCCTTGAGTGGTCCCTTACAAACAGGTGTTTTTCAGGTCCAAGCGATATCCAATGAGGCTGCCAGCGGGGAACATAGTTTTTAACATTGGACCCTATGGGGAAAACACATTCAAAAGATCTTCTCCTCTAAAACTACTGAGCCAATGGAATTAAACTTGGTCAAAATAGTCTTTATGTGGACCCCTGAAAAGAAAATGTTGTTTTTTTTTTTTTCAGGTTCCCACTTTATCCAAGGTGGCTGCCAGCAGGGAACATAGTTTAACATTAGACCCCATGGGGAACACTAACAGAGGTCTTCTCCCCTTTTAAATGAATTGGGCATATTGGAGCTATAGTTCAATTATATACATGTATATTGGCTCTTTAACATTAAATGTCTTTGTTAATCAAGGACAAGGTGAGCGATACAGGCTCTTGAGAGCCTCTTGTTTGACTTAAATAGTATTTATTTCTATCTTCATAGATTGTATATGGTGCAGGGGCAGAATTTTATCTCATCCTTCCCTATGGTTATATATAAAATCCACAATCGCATCGAATGAGAAACGACATTTCTACACTAGAAATAGTTAAATTTTCAAATTTTTAAACGCGAGGCTTGCCGGGCATTTAAAATATTTGAAAATTTAACTATCGAGAGTGTAGAAATGTAGTTTCTCACGAGATACAGTTGTGGATTTTATTTCTCTACTGATTTCAAGGAGATTTTGGACAAAAAGATGAGCTCCCTTTTCTGATGATCGGAAATAAATGTGTTCTTTGAGTGTGACGTCATCAGGCATGGTCCCCTTTTCTGATGATCGGAAATAAATGTGTTCGTTGAGCGTGACTTCATCAGGCATGGTCTTTTTTTTCATGACGTCACAATGGTAAAGGCGGAAAACAGCAAACATATTTAACGTCATAAATGAATTTCATCCAATCACTTGCCGAGAACAATTCTCTCTAGAGAGGAGAAACATATTTCTCCAACTGTTCAGGAAACGTGAAAGCAGGACAGAAATTAGAGAAATCAGCCTCCAGAGCACTAAAGCAAAAGCCATATCTGGTTGACCTGAATATATCAGAAGTTGACCTCGATATATCAAGAGATTCTCCCAGTGTTTCAAAAACACAAACATTCTTTTTAGGTTTTCATACGAAATGAAATGGATAAAAATAAATGTCTATTACATTTGCTTTTTCCTATTAGGTTTTCAAAATAGTGCAAAATTACAAGAAAAAGATCAACTAATCATTACACTCTAAAAAAAACTTTACTAAGTGTTGTTTTTTACTTAAATCAAGTAAAAGTCTTACTATATATATACTCTAAATTACTAACAATTTACTTAAATTTACTAAGCAATCAAATGAATTACTTTAAATTACTAAGTACCGTATTTATTCTAATTAATGCCCCGGGGGCTAAGACAATCTTTTTAAGGGGGCTATAATAAGAGGTACACATTTTCAATTCAAGAACAGCAATATATAGTGTTATTGGACTATTAACTAAGGCAAAATGTACAGTATTTGCATTTTAGGAACCAAACATGGTATATTTAGATTGTTAAACTATAGATAAATGCTTCTCTTTTTTATTTTTTGCTAGATAAGAAAGCAAAAATCACACATTTAGGGCAAAAATGGGGGCTTTTATAAGAAAATTAAAGTAAAATTAAGCAAAATTTAGGGAGGGGGCTTTTATTAGAAGGGGGACTATAATTAGAATAAATACGGTAAGTGAAAAATTACTCATTTTAATAACCATGTTTACTTAAATATTACTAATATTTACTGAGTAAAACCAGTATTTCTAGTTTCAAACAATATACGTATAAGTATGTATTTACTTATGAATTACTTGAAATTGCTTAGCAAGATAAAAACACTTTCTGAGAAAGAAAAAAATAATTAATTTCAGAAATTTAATTGCTTGATATAAACTAGGATGCATTAAAGATATTCATATAAGTAAGAGTTTTTTTAATGTAAGTAATATTATTACTTAATACCTAATATTACTATAAAAAATATTTGAAATCAGTAAATAAAAGCCAAAATTTCATAAAGATTTATTTACTTATAATATATAAATGACTCAAATGGATTAAGTCAGAGAAAAGTATAATAATTAAAATGAATCAATAAACAAATAATCATTTCGATTGAGAAAATCATGACAAACGATCATCAAGTATATCATGGTATATACAGCACTTATTTTTGAGAAAACTTTTTTTTTTTAATTTTAAATTCAAACTGCACAAGTGAACAGAGAAGTTAACAGGATATTTAGAAACATGTGTTGTATACATGTATGCATACCATTATGATGCTACTAGTACCTGAGTAGATACTTGTTCATGATAAAATGGTGTTTAATGCAACTTTTGGTAAATGTGGTTGGAGATCAGTGTACCCGCTGAAATTAACCCATAACTTTATTTTACAGGAAAACTGGAATTTAAAAATATGTCGAATTAGAGACTGGAGTTCTGCGAAAAGCCAAACTCAAATTCATAACTCCAGCTTTAATACAGTAGTGGCCGAATAGTATATCTAATTAACTATACATGTACCCACACCACCCTGCTTATATGGCATGTTTAGTCATAATAGAACCTGGGACTAATAACAAATATATTAGTACCAGCTAGAACTGAACCAAAATAGTCAGTTTGAAGTTGTTTGAAAAAGCTCATTTCACAATTCAATCTCTAATTTTGCATCAATAGAGTGAATTCAATTCAGGAATTGTTTTGCTGCAGCTGTACATATATAACCCCTTATACTTATTGTTGAGGACACAACAGTGAATTAACAAGCCCTCAAGCTGTATTCTTGTATTGCTTCGGGGTTTATACCAGTAATCATGTGTTGTTTCATGTGCAATACAATTTGTTAAGCCTTTTTAACTAGTTCATTTAGTTGGTTTACGGAGTTGCTGACTCGAAAGTCTGGAAATGTTGGAAAAAAATAAATAAATGAAAATTTGAAGAAAAAAAAACCTTTTTAAATCCGCCGACTGCATCATTTTCAGAGAATTCCAAAAAAAATAAAAAATAATTGTAAATAAATTAAAAAAAGTGATAAGAAGAAAATAATTATCATTTTATTAAACTCAAAGGAAAATAATTAAATCAAGAACCACCTTTCCATCTGTTAAATATGGTATTATCGATATCTTACATGTCCGGTTATTGATTTTGTGTCAACACAAGTAACACTTCCATGGTCAGGAGGGTATAACCCCCCACTACCTTCTTGAGTCCAGAGTAAGACCAAAATTGGAGATGAAGTCCAGTCATTTTTATACCCCCCGCAAACAAAGTTTGGGGGGTATATAGGAATCACCCTGTCTGTCTGTCTGTCTGGTCCGTCCGTACGTCCATCCGTCTGTCCGTCTGTCCACACTTCTCGTAAGTGCAACTCCTCTTCAACCACCTGAAGGATTTTGATGAAACTTTACACAAAGGAAGGACACTATATGGAGATGTGCATGAAGGAATATAATTATTGTCCGAAACCAGGAAGGGGAGATAATTCGACTTTGACTTTTCATTGATTCCCCATTTATGGGTAACCTCGTAAGCGCAACTCCTCTTAAACCACTTGAAGGATTTTGATGAAACTTTACACAAAGGAAGGACACTATATGGAGATGTGCATGAAGGAATAAAATTATTGTCTGAAACCAGGAAGGGGAGATAATCTGACTTTGACTTTACATTGATTCCCTATTTATGGGTTACCTCATAAGCGCAACTCCTCTTAAATCACTTAAAGGATTTTGATGAAACTTTACACAAAGGAAGGACACTATATGGAGATGTGCATGAAGGAATATAATTTTTGTCAAAAACCAGGAAGGGGAGATAATTTGACTTTGACCTTTCATTGATTCCCCATGTATGGGTTACCCTGTAAGTGCAACTCCTCTTAAACCACTTGAAGGAATTTAATGAAACACAAAATAAGAACACTATATTGAGTTGTGCATGAAGGAATATAATTATTTTCAGAAAACAGGAAGGGGAGATAATTTGACTGAGTTTCATTGATTCCCTA
>MJUU01052253.1:96510-113516 GCA_002080025.1 Modiolus philippinarum
AGTTACAAAATGTAGTGAAAACATGAATTTTTCGTCGCATTTTTCTCAGCTTCTACAAGAGGGATTGATTTCAAAATTGGTATGCAGCCTCTATATGGTTAATTGTAAGGAACATCCTATTTTGAGTCCTGTCGGATATGATCTTCTTGTTTGACGAAATGTGGACTTAGTTACAAAATGTAGTGAAAACATGAATTTTTCGTCGTATTTTTCTCAGCTTCTACATGAGGGATTGATTTCAAAATTGGTATGCAGCCTCTATATGGTTAGTTGTAAGGAACGTCCTATTTTGAGTCCTGTCGGATGTGTACTTCCTGTTTGACGATATGTGGACTTAGTTACAGAATGTAGTGAAAACATAAATTTGTAGTGAAAACATAAATTTTTCGTCGCATTTTTCTCAGCTTCTACAAGAGGGATTGATTTCAAAATTGGTATGCAGCCTCTATATGGTTAGTTGTAAGGAACATCTTATTTTGAGTCCTGTCGGTTACTTTCTGTTTGACGAAATGTGAACTTAGTTACAAAATGTAGTTAAAAGGCCATGTGAGCTTTTGCCATCACTCGGCATCCGTCGTCCGTCCGTCTGTCCGTCGTCCGTCCGTTAACTTTTATTCAAAGATCTTTTCCTCTGAAACAACTGGGCCAATACTAACCAAACTTGACCTGAAGCATCACCAGGGTATGCTCTTTTAAGTTTGTGATTTTTATGACCGTAGACCAAACAACATGGCTGCTGTTTATAAAAATAGAACATAGGGGTAAATTGCCGTTTTTTGCAAATTACTCAAAAACCATTACAGATATCAAAATTCTGACATGGAGTATAAATGATCAGCATGATGAGATCTACCTGCCCTGCAATTTTGAAGAATATCCGTGTACCCGTCTTGGAGTTATTGCCCCTTTTCCGTAAAAAATTTCAGTTTTTTGTTACTTTTAGTCTTATATATTGAAAATCGTAGAAGATAGAAGTGAAGTTTACATAACAAAAATGGTCAGCATAGTAAGATCAACATGTCCTGCAATTTTGAAGAAAATCTGACAACCCACATAGGAGTTATTGCCACTTTTCCTTGAATTTTCACAATTTTTTAACGTTTTTACTTTCATTTCAAAAACTGTTTGAGATAAAGGTTAAATGTGAATTGCAAAAGTGTTTCCAGAACTGCAATTTCTACATATGTCCAGCAGGTTCCCATCTCATCCAAGATGGCCGCCAGCGGGGAAGATAGTTTAACATAGGACCCTATGGGAAATGCATTCAAAGATCTTCTCCTCTGAAACCACTGAGCTTATGAGGACCAAATTTTGTCATAGTAGTCTTTGGATGGTCTTTTTTAAAGTTTGTGATTTTTATGTTTGTACGTCATCCAAGATGGTCACCATCACGGGACATAGTTTATCATAGGACCCTATGGGAAATGTATTCAAGGATCTTCTTCTCTGAAACTACCAAGTCAAACTGAACCAAACTTGGTCACAATAGTCCTTGGGTGGTCCCCTTTAAAGTTTGTGATTTTTACGTTCGTACCTCATCCAAGATGGCTGCCAGCGTGGAGCACAGTTTAACATAGGGACCCTATGGGAAATGCATTTAAATGTCTTCTCCTCTGAACCCACTGAGCCAATTGGAACCAAACTTGGTTACAATAGTCTTTAGATGTTTCCCTTCAAAGTTTGTGATTTTTATGTTCATACCTCATTCAAGATGGCTGCCAGCAGGGAACATAGTTTAACATAGGGACTCTATGGGAAATGCATTCAAATGTCTTCTCCTCTGAACCTACTGCGCCAATTGGAACCAAGCTTGGTTACAATTGTTTTTGGGTGATCCCTTCCAAAGTTTGTGATTTTTAGTTTGCACTTCATCCAAGAAAATGTAACATCTGGTGAACTGATTTATAGTATGAATGGGTGGTCTATTGGTGACAATGAATAAAACCAGTCACCAGGTGAGCGATACAGGCTCATGTGAGCCTCTAGTTCTCAGCTTCTACATGAGGGATTGATTTCAAAATTGGCATGTTGCCTCTATATGGTTAGTTGTAAGGAACGTCCTATTTTGAGTCCTGTCGGTTGTGTACTTCCTGTTGGACGAAATGTGGACTTTGTTACAAAATGTAGTGAAAACATGCATTTTTCGTCGCATTTTTCTCGGCTTCTACGAGGGAGATTGATTTAAAAATTGGTATGCAGCCTCTATATGGTTAGTTGTAAGGAACTTCCTATTTTGAGTCCTGTCAGATGTGTACTTCCTGTTTGACGAAATGTTGACTTTGTTACGAAATGTAGTGAAAAAATGAATTTTTCGTCACATTTTTCTCAGCTTTTACAAGAAGGATTGATTTCAAAACTGGTATGCAGCCGCTATATGGTTAATTGTAAGGAACTTCCTATTTTCACTTCTGTCAGATGTGTACTTCTTGTTTGACCAAATGTGGACTTAATTACAAAAAGTAGTGTAAACATGAATTTTTGGTCCAGGGTTCAATGAGTGGGGGTATACTTGGTTGCCATTTGGGGACAGCTCTTTGTCTGAAGCAATATTTTTGGATAGTTGAACGATAAGTTTAGTTTTGTTGAATTTAAAAATAAATGATTATAGCTTTTTAATAAAATTTTGATCAACTTATTAATTCAATAGTCACATTTATTGCTATGAAAATTGTTACACATTACAGTTGAAGGTACATGATCTGACAATGTATTTCATAATTCAACAGAGTAATGGAAGGCAATGAGTAAATATAAATCTGTTTGAAATCTAAATAACAGTATACTATATAGCTTTTTATTTGATCAAAATTACTACATATTTTTTACTATGCAATATTTATTTTACTAAGTAAACATTCATTATTTTACTAAGTAAATTTTACTTAAAAACGTCAATTAGTAATATTCATTTACTTAGTAAAAATGGATTACTAATAAATAATTACTAAGTATATCAGTTTTACTAAGTATTTGGAATTACTTAGAATTACTAACCATGATTGGAAATTACTTGAAATAGTGACAAATATAATTACTTAGAATAAGTAAAAGTATTACTTATTTTAAGGAATTAAGGAATTTTAAGTAATATTTTTTTAGAGTGTAGATCAACTACAGAAACTGGGTGGTGGATATATCCTGCAAAGTTTCTGTGTTTTTGCATAATAATGCCATTAAAGCTCCAAGGAATGACAGAATATTGTAAAAAACCAAAGGTTGCATAATCAACATTGTAATGAGTAGTTCCATAAAATATTTTCCAGGTGACAAAACCTACAAAAAACATGTACCCAGATAAAATAATGATAAACTACCGAGTACAATCATGTTTTATGAAGCTAAAAATAGCTGAAAAGGCAGTAATGACATGTATATTGAATTTCCACTACAACATTGGGAGAATTTGATATTACAAATTTAAAATACAAAACAAAGGATGATATACAAGTTATCTGGCTTTTGGCAGCTGAGGTATTGTAAAATATCCCGTTTGCCATCATTTGAAGCGTAGGGCTCATTCATTCCTTTGTTTCATATTATGGCTAACGGATGATATTTTATGATACATAGCTGTCAAAAGTTGATAATATAAACATAGTTGTTTTATATTTTTTCAGATTGTGTATGGTGCAGGGGCAGAGTTTTACACACTGTATGTTGTTGTTTTATATTTTTTTACGATTTTTTATGGTGCAGGGGCAGAGTTTTACACACTGTATGTTGTTGTTTTATATTTTTACAGATTGTTTATGGTGCAGGGGAAGAGTTTTACACACTATATGTTGTTGTTTTATATTTTTCAGATTGTATATGGTGCAGGAGCAGAGTTTTACACACTGTATGTTGTTGTTTTATATTTTTACAGATTTTTTATGGTGCAGGGGAACAGTTTTACACACTATATGTTGTTGTTTTATATTTTTCAGATTGTATATGGTGCAGGAGCAGAGTTTTACACACTGTATGTTGTTGCTATTAAAGATGAACAAAGGAAAGAATGGATAGAAGAACTCAGGGAAGGTAAATATATAAAAGTCTTTATTTTTGTCTTGCCAGCGACAAAAAGTCGCGGAGGCGAGACTTAGGGATAGTGTTTCCGGCGGCGGCGGCATCACAATTTGTAAACTATTGTGAATTAACAAGCTTATGTTAATTGTAGGTCCAAAGTATTTGATGTGCAGTTGCATCCTTATGGGTACAACTCAAATCCCTACTTAGATTATGGCCCTGGCCCCTTAGTCACACATGAACGATCACATTAAGTTTTTAGCAAGCAGTTTGTACAGCCAATACCAGTAGTCCTAGGCACTTGATATTTGACATGCAGTTGCGTCTTGGGGAGTACATACCGATTCCACGTCTGGATGGTGGCCCTGGCCCCTTAGCCACGCATGAGCGATCACATTAAGTTTTTAGCAAGCAGTTTGTACAGCCTATACCAGTAGTCCTAGGCACTTGATATTTGACATGCAGTTGCATCTTGGGGAGTACATACCCATTTCACACCAGGATGGTGGCCCTGGCCCCTTAGTTTTGCATGAACAATCACATTAAGTTTTTAGCAAGCAGTTTGTACAGCCTATACCAGTAGTCCTAGGCACTTGATATTTGACATGCAGTTGCATCTTGGGGAGTACATGCCGATTCCACGCCCGGATGGTGGCCCTGGCCCCTTAGTCACGCATGAACGATCACAATAATTTTTTAGCAAGCAGTTTGTACAGCCTATACCAGTAGTTCTAGGCACTTGATATTTGACATGCAGTTGTGTCTTTGGGAGTACATACCGATTCCATACCTGGATGGTGGCCCTAGCCCCTAAGTCATGCATGAATGATCACATGAAGTTTTTAGCAAGCAGTTTGTACAGCCTATACCAGTAGTCCTAGGCACTTGATATTTGACATGCAGTTGCATCTTGGGCAGTACATACAGATTCCATGCCCGGATGGTGGCCCTGGCCACTTAGTCATGCATGAACAATCACTTTAAGTTTTAAGCAAGCAGTTTGTACAGCCTATACCAGTAGTCCAAGGCACTTGATATTTGACATGCAGTTGCATCTTGGGGAGTACATACCGATTCCACGCCCAGATGTTGGCCCTGGCTTCTCAGTCATGCATGAGTGATCACATCATTTTTTTCCAAGGAAATTGTAAACACAGTTTAAGATTATATTTTATTTTTATTGCTGCTGCAGTAGATCAATGTGCAAATTAAGGCGATGCAGGGGCGGATGAGACATATCCTGTGTCCACAGTTTATTCTGACTGGAGATGTTCATATTTCAGAAAAATTATTATATACCTTGAAGTAATACTTCAGTACTGGTCCAAAAACCAACTTTGATTGGAAACTTGAAATTATTAAACTTAAGAAAATTTTGTTTGTCGTTTCGAATTTTATGCATTAAAATCTAGGACAAACATGCATTTCCTTTGGAACTTAATTTTTGTGGTTTAAGCAAACCACGAAAAATGGAACCCCACGAACAATGGTACTTTAACAGTATATAAAAATTAGCCTTAATCATGGAATGGGAGTGCAGTTTAAAGTTTGTCCTTGAGGATCTTTCAAGTCGAACAACATGCCCAATCTCTCAAAATAACATAGAAAACTACCCCAATTGGCATCCATCTGTTACCTGTTCATATTTTAATCACCTCCTTTTAAACTACTTGACAAAATATTACTTAAACTTTAGATGAATGATATTTGAGCGTTGTTTACATAACTTGCTGTAGTATAACTTTTCAGATAAAAAAAGATAGAAAAACCAACATATCTGCATACAGATAAAGTAGTTAAAGGAAAAAGGGTTGAATTTTGACATTTCTGATCCATGATGCCAAGTTTGAAAATTGTACCTCTTTATACAGTTCGTTTAAAATTCTGTAAGAAAAAAATCAGAAATAAAAATAAGGCCTTTCCACTGTAGTAGGTAAATATGTAGTAAGTGGGTAGAAGCTATCAAGTTTGAAGTGGTAGGTTATCCTACACTTTTCTTTTGTTTTTTGAAGTAATAAGGAAGAGAAAACAGGAGGAAGGGAAAACAAAAGTGTTAATCAGATTATAAATTTCATCAGATAAAAGACATAAGAGGCTCACAAAGGGGGATAAATATTTTAGAAGAAACATTTGTGTTTCTGAAATATTTCTTGACATCTATCAGTGTAAATGAATTAGTATTTGGTCTGATGCTTGGTATTGATGAGTTGCATCACGTTAACAATTTGAGGAATTACCAGATTATTACTTCCTGTTTGCCGAAACTTGGATGTCCATGTATGACTATAACCCAAAATATCTTAGCTTGTATAAAAGGAATGAACTGACATTAAGTCTGAAGCATAGAAAGGATGAGTTGTACACCTATTGTATCAACAGCCTCCTCTAATTTGTATTTTTTATATGTAAACTATATAATGATTTCAAAACACATGTAAAGTATCAACAAAATCTGTAATAGATTTTTAAAGCTATCCCCTCATACAGTCATTTTTCCTATCATTTCTAAAAATCCTGAAATTTTCAATTTCATTTTTGCGCTCAAGTGAACAGTGAAATTTTATTATAAATTTTGAACACACACAATAATACAATTATGTTTCTACACAGAAAGTTTTACAAATTTCTATAATAGGAAAATAATACCACACAGACATAAATGATTACATATAATAGAGTACATTTTGCTTGTATTTAAAATGTTACTCAGTATTTGTATACTTTCAATAAACAATATATATATATATGAATTGGGAAATCTAAGACTACAAAAGGATACAATTTAAACTCATACACAAGGCCTTTGCCATTTTTTACCATTGTTTTGAACAGTGTCATTATCTAGGGTTTGATTTTAAACATTTAAGCAATGAAAACAAAATAAACTTGGAAAATGCTATGTTGAGAATCACAGAATTTTTTTGAACNGTTTCTTTTCAAAGGAAATTGTAAACTAAGTTGAAGAATTATATTTTATTTTTATAACTGCAACAGTAGATTAATGTGCAAAATAAAGCGATGCAAGGGGCGGGCGAGACAAATCCTGTGTCCACAGTTTATTGACCATTGTTTTGAACAGTGTCATTATCTAGGGTTTGATTTTAAACATTTAAGCAATGAAAACAAAATAAACTTGGAAAATGCTATGTTGAGAATCACAGAATTTTTTTGAACTTGTATGTTTTTGAAAATAGAAATGAATGCTTGTTTAAGATATTTTGCTGAATCCTTGATTTATTCTCAAACTATTTCATTAAGTGTTTTGTAGTTAAATTATTTCTCACATATGCATGCATGGGATATGTCAGGTTCTATGTAAAATTAGGTCACTTTGACCTTTTTTCCTGCTTGATCAACTTGTGTTTAAGTTGGAGTCTGATAATAAATTACTGCAACCGCAGAGTAGGATCATCCAACCTAACATATGAGTTCCTACCACCAACATCAAAGCAGAAGTAAGACTCAGACAGGATTAGATCCACTTGTACTCAAATTTATGTCAAATTTATATCATATTTACTAACATATTATCTTACCTTTCATATGCATGCTTTTCTGATTGTAGGCCAGCATCCTGGAAAAATTAGGTCACTTGGAAAAATTAGGTCACTGTAGCCAACATTTTATGTTCTTTATGTCCAAGTTCTATTCTAAGTTACTATATTATGAAATGATATGCATTAAATTCACATAACAGGTCAACATTTAGGCAAAAGAAGGTTATCGTGACAGTGTGCTATAACAAGGCATATGTTGTAATTATTAATCATGTTTTACAGCTGCTGACAAGAAGAAAGCTTGTTTCTTTCCAAAGTATCATCCTGGTGTGTGGACTAAATCATTAGGCAGATATTCCTGTTGTGATCAAATTGATAGGCAAGCAGTGGGGTGTAGTCTCACCACACCAGAACAAGGTAGGCAAGCAGTGGGGTGTAGTCTGACCACACCAGAACAAGGTAACATTTTCTTTAGTATGGTTTACTTCCAAGCATTATACAGGTTTTTTAATCACATTTACCTTATATCTATAATAATAGAATCCAAATAATATTTTCTGTGTTCACACTTTAGCAATGAACATCAGGAGAATAAGGAACTGGCATATAAAGATACATCACCATGTTTACTTGGAATCCACTGGAAACTGGTTGCCAACTTCAGATGGACTTCATAGTAGAAAATTAGTATTTTGTTTTGTGGGTTGAATTTGTTGGTTGAAATTATTCTTTCTTGATAAAAAAGGGGATAAATTATACTTCTAGTGAACATTGACTATAATAGATCAAGCATTGCCAAAAAAAGAATTTATTCATTTTTGCTCTCAATATGCAGCAGGCATTTCTTCCTCCGTTTGACCTCAAGGTCAGTTCATTCTAATATCTGGAAACATTCCGGAATTGAACAACTGGAAATCAGTGTATATATTGGCTAAAGGTCACGATATACATTTCATGGAAAAATCATTTACTGAATGGATTATTATTTGAGTAATGTCAATTTAATATCACATTGTTATTGTAAAAAAATTGTAAAATTCTTCAGATGTGACCAAGGGTCACCACCTTGGTTTGGAAAATAATCACCGATATATCCTTTGTTATATTTGTGTTACTATTCTGTGTTTCTGCTAGTTATTTTGTGAGTTTTACTTACAATTTTGATTGTCTTAATAAAAGCCCCAAATGCGAACCCTAGGTCGTTTATTTGGCATCATACTGTAGTGTCAAATTGTAAGAAATTGTCTAATATTAGGATTTCTTGAAATTATTTATTGTATTTAAGTTGTGGGCTTAGTTTGATTGTTTATCAAGGTGAGAATTTCTGTGTCTACTTTTGTTATATTGTGTTGTCTGTTTATGCCAATCATAGTCTTAACTTAGTTGAAATGATTTTGACAGATCCAAAGTTCACCTGTAATTTAACTTTTATATGTTTTTCAGGTCGGAGTGCAGTAGGGCAAATAAAACAAGAATCTGTGATAAACAAACCACTTCCACCCAAACCAGGGGAAAACCAAAGTATTAATAAAAAGATTTATATTGCTATTTATAACTTTACACCAGTGGAGGATGGTGACCTTGAACTTCAACAGGTAAATGTGTTGAAACAGGGAAACCTGTCTATACTGAACCCTGTGTAAAGTGAATACCTGCATAAATCAATCAATCCTTTTAAATTTATACATTAATTTATTCAATTCTGAATCTTGAGTGCTGTTTTATCACTCTAAATTAAATAAAATAAGGTTTTTGTATTTGGAGTTTTCCTGAAGTTTTCAATGGTATTTGATCAAAAAGAGGTGAGAGTAGACCTAAATCTTGTTTTTTTCCAAAGTGCATCTAGAATTTGCATTTTTCATTGGATTTTAAACAGGTTTGTTTCATTGGATTCTTCAGTAAGAACGTACTGTCTTTAGGGAATTTTGTGTAACTATTAGAGTCCAAAAGGAGGCAAAAATCTTGATTTTACAGAGTACCTAAAATATGATTTTTTTATCAGATTTTAATTGGGATTTTTTTTTTTGGATTCCTTGATGTAAGCTATTTGTATTTTCCATAGAATAGGCATAAAAAAGTTTCCCAATTCTATGTTCATAGTCACAATACTTCTTTTTTTTCGAAGTTGAATCTGTATTGAAATCATTAAGTTTGTTAGAAATACATAAAAACCAGCGGCAGTACCTTATCCTGGCCTGTGTTAGTGATAAAGTATAACATACAACAAACAGTAAAAGTTTTGCAATATGGTAAATTCTGAAATTTCAATTCTCTCTGTCTTTGTATCTAAAATTCTGATGTTCAGAGGCATTTTTTCATGAAATCCTTGAAAATTCTAGTTTAAATATTTGAATGATGGCCTTAAAAGGTCTTCAAATGAGAAAGTCATTTATCTGACAATGACTTACATATGCACACACAACAGTTAGTATCACATAAAGCAACCATTCTTCAAATAGCTGATATTTATGGAGAGAATAAAAAATTACAGATATACAGAAAGGAGTAGGTGCGGTAAGGGCCTTATTTGGCCTCAAAAAATCAATTTTCTTAAATTCAAATTATATATTGTTGAAATGTTCTATGGATATAGGTTAACAGTTAAAAGGAACATTACTCTAGTATTGATGTACGATTACAGAGTTTTTCAGTGTAGAAAATGGGACAAATTGCGCATTTTCTCGAAAACTGACAAATTTGACGCACTCTGACTACTTTTTCTTAAGAGGAAACATAGAGCACAGGCAAGAACCACAAAAATATTCATATGGGAGGTCCAATGCATCTGTAGTAACAATTTGGTAAAATATCTAATTGGTTCTTGAATGTGCTCTATATTTCCGATTTGAAAAACCGTTCGAAAATATGCAAAATTCCTTGTATTTCTATGAAAACGTTCAAAAGTAGCTTCAACATGACGTCAGAACTGTACCTATTGTGACGTCATGGGTTCTAAATTTTGTATTTTTTCCTTAAGTGGTATCTGAACTTTCAGACCAACATTAAAGAAAATATCCAGGTGCTACTTAAAAAATCCCCAAAATTTAGGGCCAAATCAGGCCCTTATCGCACCTTGTCCTTTATTGTTAGAAAAAAAACATATTACAAATTTATCATTTTAGGGAGAAGAATATGAAATTCTTGATGACTCGCGAGACCACTGGTGGTTAGCCCAGAGTAAACAAGGGTAAGAAATAGATGGCTTATGAAAGTCTATTCATTTCATATAGATTTATTGTGAAGAATCTTTGATTTAAATAAGTCTTGTCATGTGATACCTAAGAATTCAGGATAAAGTTTCAGTTCGATGCAATTCCAACTGAAATATGAGGTTTGGAAATTATGACATTCAATTTTTGTCTCGCTCATGACAAAAAGTCAATGAATCATATCCGATGGCTGCTGTGGCTTCATTAAGAAATGAAAATTATTGTGATGCTTATATTAGTTGCATGTCCATATTTGATGTGCAGTTGCAAAAGTATAGATTCAACACAAATCCACACTTAGTTGATGGCCCTTACCCCTTACCCCGAGTCATGCATGAAAGATCACAGTAAGTTGCAAGCAATCACTACAGCCCATACAAGCACTGTGGTAGTCTTAGCTGCTTGATATTTATCCACATGAAGTTGGGTCTTGATGAGTTCATACCAAATGCATGCCCAGATGGTGGCTCTAAAACTTCAGTCATGCATAAATGATTTCCATGCCCAGTTTGTACAGCCTGTAATAATTTTTCACAAGCAATTAGTGCAGCCTGAACCAGTAGCCACTAGATATTTAGCTTGCAGTTGGGTCTTTATGAGTATATCCTGATTCCTTGCCCAGATGATGGCCGTACTCCTAAGTCATGCATGAGCAGTCATGTAAAGATTTTTGCAGTTAGTGCCGCCTGTACCAGTTACTTCTAGCTAATTGATATCTGACATGCACATGCGTCTTTAGGAGTTCATACTGACTCCATGCCTATACCCACATTATGGTCCTGATCCCTGAATGAACAGGGAAGTTTTTATCAAGCAGTGAAAAGAGCCAGAACTAGTATAGCCATATGATATTTGACGTGCATTGCGCCTGTATAAGTTCATCCTAGATGATGGATATATGCAAAATGCTTGTTGACAGAATTTCAGACATGAAATGTTTTGAATTTATGACAGAAACATTTTAATGACATTTAGTATTAACAACTTTTTATTTACACTTCCTGAAGTGAATTATTGGGTTTTTATTTTACAGTAAAATTATCAGTTTTATTTCAGTTTGAAAACTAAATCTTTTACATTGATGTTCTGATTTTTATTTCATACTTTTTGATTTTGTATATTACAGAAAGCAAGGTTATATTCCAGCAAATTACATAAAAAAGAAATTTGATTTAGAAATATTTGAGTAAGTATATTAACTTGATTTCTAATAATTCTATATTTTTAAGAATGTAAAAAGTTGTTTTGTGTGAAGGAAATGACTTTTGTATGAGCAGTATGAAATTATTGGTCAGAATAATAGTCACCCGGGGGGTGGGGGTTTGGTACTCCCAAAAATTTTCTTTACATAGGCTTGGACTATTTTTTGGGGGTAAAAATTTTAGATTTTGCTATTTTTTTTGGGGTGCAAAAAAATGCTAGTATTTTTTGGGGGTTACAATAATATGGTGGTATTTTTTTGGGTGTATCATATTTTGTTGGTATTTTTATGGGGTAAATGAGTTTTCTGAAAAAAGATTGACCACATGTATAAAAATATATGGCTTTTTGTATACAATATATCACCAAGCTTCTACGTATCACTTTTGTTTGATGGACCCTTCACCAATATATAGCACTTTGGCAGCTTAGTAACAATCCTAGGAATGGTTGTATTTGTCTTACATATAGAATTGCACAGGCTGACCAATGAGAGTTTGATCAACAAAAAACAAATGACAGAACATAAAAACTCTTTGGTATTTTTTTGGGGTTTAAAATTTTGGAAGGTATTTTTTGGGGGTGTATTATTATAATAGCTATTTTTTTTGGGTATACTTCCAAATTTTGGTATTTTTTGGGGGTATATTTTTAGTTCGCCTCAACGAAGTTGAGGAGGACTATTTGAGTACCCCCGGCGTCCGCGTCTACGTCCGCTTCCGCGTCCGCATTTAGGTATATATCTTGGTAACTATGAAGGGTAGGATCATCAAACTTTGTATACAGGTGCATCTTGGGCTATCTCACAGCCTCCAAGAAAATTGGGTCTCTTTGACATATATTTTCCGCTTGAATAACTTACATTCAAGTTTACGTCCGAGTTCAGATCTCAGTCACTGTACATGGTAGGATCATGTAACCTTGCATATGCATGCATCTCTGATGGTAGGTCAGCATCCAGGCAAAATTAGGTCACTTTGACCTATATTTTCCGCTTGAATGACTTACATTCAAGTTTATGTCCGAGTTCAGATCTCAGTCATACATGGTAGGATCATGTAACCTTGCATATGTATGCAACTTTGATGGTAGGTCAGCATCCAGGCAAAATTAGGTCACTTTGACCTATATTTTCCGCTTGAATGACTTACATTCAAGTTTATGTCCGAGTTCAGATTTCAGTCACTATACATGGTAGGATCATCTAACCTTGCATATGCATGCATCTCTGATGTTAGGTCAGCATCAAGGCAAAATTAGGTCACTTTGACATATATTTAATGCTTGATTGATTAACATTCAAGTTTTTGGATGAGTTCAGATCTCAGTCACTATACATGGTAGGATCATTGTAACCTTACATATGCATACATCTCAGATGGTAGATCAGCATAGGCATCCCAAAATTGGGTTACTCTGACAATGTTCCATAACGAGGCGAACTCTGTAATCGTTGATTACCTATGTTTTTCTTTCGGACGAGCCTATGTATGGGTAAAATTTGAGAGTACCCCCCCCCCCTGGGAATAGTCAGACCTCGGACATTTTGAATTGAGTGTTTTAACACTTTCCCAATAAAATGAACAAAATATACATCATATTATGAAGTAAAGTTTCAGTTTACATGTACTCTTTAACAAATAAGTGGACCACAGAGTGATCATAAAAAAATTTCTTGGTCATTGAACTGATAATTGGGTTAAAGGTGATAAGCAGTATTGGATACTGTCATGTTTTAACAGACGAAAACATAAAATACTAAATTTCATTGACCTACCACATTAAAAAATCAATTACTACACTATAATTGAGGTCAAATGAAAAGGCATGTGGCATATTTTTAGTGAGCTCCCTTTCGTTTTTGAGGAAAATAAAAAAATGATTTTTGGGAAATAACTTCGTTTTTATATGAAAAAGTGCATATTTTGAGAATTAGCTCTATGTAGTACGATAACTTGATATTGCCTTCAGGGATTTGAATGATGTTGATACTCAAGTTGTTCTTGACCAAAGGAAGCTCCCTTTCATTTTTGGGGAAAATCAAAAAATGATTTTTGGGAAAAACTTTGGTTTTATATGAAAAAGTGCATATTTTGAGAATTAGCTCCTATGTCGTATGATAACTTAAGATTGTCTTGAGGGATTAGAATGATTTTGATACTCAAAGTTGAACTTGACCAAAGGAAGCTCCCTTTCATTTTTGAGGAAAATTCTAAAAACAATTTTGAGGGAAAAACTTTGTTTTTATTTGAAAAAGTGCATATTTTGCATATTTTGTCGTACAATAGATTAAGATTGCCTTCAGGAATTTATATGATTTAGATACACAAGGTTAATTGGTCTTGACCAAAGGAGGCTCCCTTCTGTTTTTGAGGAAAATCTGAAAACATTTTTTGGGGAAAAACTTAGTTTTTATATGAAAAACAGCATATTTTGAGAATAAGCTCTATGTTGCATGATAACTTGAAATGACCATCACAGATTTTAATAAGTTTTATGCACAGTGTTGGACTTGATCAAAAGAAGGTCCTTTATGAATTTGAGGAGAATCATAAAACATTTTTTGGGGAAAAAAATTAGTTTAAATATGAAAAAAATCATATTTTGAGAATTAGCTCTGTCGTTGGATATATAACTTGAAATGACCTTCATATATTTTTTCAATGTTTTGATTTGATCTGAACAGATGAGACATAAGTCGTCAAAACGGCCATATACAGAAACTATATTTACAATAAATTAGGATTTTGTTATCTGTGTTTTTTCTCAAAAATTGTTATATGATTTCCATGAAATTCCACAATCAGGTTTGGGACACACAAGGGGGCGGGGCCCTTTCTGACTTTGTCAGTATTCTAGTATAACTTGACACTGAAACCAACCTTCGTACCAAATATTAGTGACCATGACATTAATGTTTGTGAAGTCGCACACTAAACAAAATGTCAGAAAAATCAACATACAACATGTACATGGTTGTATATTTAATTTTAATGTGGAGAACGTTAAACGAATACCTAAACAAAAAGGCAAAGGACAGAAAAATTGAAAATTAAAATCCCAAAATATGGCAAAATAGAGACCAGAAAAAATTGACACAACTACTTGAAAAACAAAGTGACAGAAATACACGAATAAATAAGAATGCCACAAAAAATAAAGAACAAGTGGTGTGAACACTGGAGGTAACTTAAGGTGTTCTGGACAGGTAAGCACAGCATGAATCAAACTCATTACTACTGAACAGTGTTTACATTGCCAAAAATGATATAATGCAACCTGAAAGGAGCTGTTATTCTTACAGGGTTGCTTTCATTTTATTATTATACAGAAAAGGTTTTAATTGTTTGAAATCATCTTGATTGATTTAAAAAAAAATCCAAGTGTGCATAGTTCATGTTGACCATATATAGTATCTAAGTAATGGTTGGTATCAGTATCAAATATTAATTAGGGCCCCCCCATGAAATGGCGGTGCCCTATAGTAATCAGCCCATCCGTCCGTCCGTCCGTCTGTCCGTCCGTCTGTCTGTCCGTCAGCGTTTTCAATGTCGTACGATAACTCAAGATTGCATGCACAGATTTTTATGATTTTTACACTCAAAGTTGAACATGACCAAAGGAAGCTCCCTTTGGTTTTTGAGGAAAATCGGGAAATGATTTTAGGGAAAAAACTTAGTTTTTATATGGAAAAGTGCATATTTTGAGAATTAGCTCTATGTCGTATGATAACTTAAGATTGCCTTCAGGGATTTTAATGATTTTGATACTCAAGGCTGAACTTGACCAAAGGGAGCTCCGTTTCGTTTTTAAGGAAAATCGGAAAATGATTTTTGGGAAAAAACTTAGTTTTTATATGAAAAAGTGCATATATTGAGAATTAGCTCTATGTCGTATGATAACTTAAAATTGCCTTCAGGAATTTTAATGATTTTGATACTCAAAGTTGAACTTGACTAAAGGAAGCTCCCTTTCATTTTTGAGGAAAATTTGGAAACAATTTTTAGGGAATAAATTAGTTTTTATATGAAAAAGTGCATATTTTGAGAATTAGCTCTATGTTGTACAATAAATTAAGATTGCCCTCAGGGATTTGTTTTTCCCCCAATATTGCTTTATGATTTCCATAAAATTCCGCAAACAGGTTTTTGGGACATGCAAGGGGGCAGGGCCCTTTCTGACTATGTCATTATTCTAGTCAGCCTTATGATTGTTCATTATCGCATGTGAAATTTATTTTATGATTGACATTGTGAAGTATTCTTGAGATTTGTATGCATTTAACAGTCTCTGATTTGAGTTTCTAGACATATTGATAAGAATAAATGCATTTCAAAAAGCTTAAAAAAAATGCAACTTGTATTACTTAAAGGTCTTATAGATGATTTGCCAATTACTGACTTTGTTTTCGTTCTTTAAAATTTTTGCTAAATCAAGATCATATGACACCGGACAAGTTGTCACATTTACCTAAGAAACCCTTATAAATCAGCACCTTGACTAAAGAAATCTATTGAGATAAAAAAAACAAGGCAAAAAGACTGATAAAGGTTCATATTATTTTGATATAGTTCACCAAAGATGAAGCTTTGAAAAAATATTTGTCTAGAGAAAATCATTTTTACATTTTCGTTAGTTTACTTTGGAAACCCCTATTGTTTGTCCAGTCTAGAGTTACTTCCCTTTGCATAAGTGTGTAAATGCAAGGTTAAAGTAAGGAACTCTGTTCTAATTGGCAAATGGTCTATTGGCAATAGATTTGTGTATTCTAATGACCATATTTATGAGTTTGATAATTACCAGTATCATAATATCTGTATTACTTGTTACAGTTGGTTTTACAAGAATTATTCCCGAGAAAGAAGTGAGCAGGTTTTACGGAAAGAGGGAAGAGAAGGTTGTTTCTTAGTTCGAGAATCCAGTACTCCAGGCATGTTCACGTTGTCTCTATATACCTCAGAAAGGTAAGATAGAGAATCCAGTACTCCAGGCATGCTTACATTGTCTCTATATACTTCAGAAAGGTCAGTCAGAGAATCCAGTACTCCAGGCATGTTCACGTTGTCTCTATATACCTCAGAAAGGTGAGACA
>MJUU01052255.1:8920-26174 GCA_002080025.1 Modiolus philippinarum
GAATTTTTCGTCACAATTTTTTCTGAAACTGTAAGTGGGATTCAATTGTAGTTTTGCACAGAGCTTCCTTTATCATGCAGTTATCAGCAGTAATTGTATCACCTAGATTATAACTCTGCCAAATTTTTAGTCAAGTTAGAACAAAGTCAAACAATTTCCTCAAAAGTTCCATTATAAATCTCTGATTGAAATAAAAGAATTTATATGCTTATATGCAACTATTTGCTTATCGGATGATGTACTTATGAAAATAACAAATGTTCACAACTCGGCTTTCGCACCTTTGGTGCGTTTTCTGATTTTTTATTGTATTGAGACGGGGTTTATTTTATGTTATTGCTAATAAAATTGCGCAACTGAAGTATGTCAACAGATTTGAGGTAGCATTTACAGTTCTTGAGAAACAAGAGGCCCAAAGGGGCACAAATGGAAAAAAATTAATTTTTCAGTTTTTTGTCGAATCGTGATGCAGTATTTTTCTATAAGTTTCTTAAAGCATGTTTAAACAGATACTTTTAACAATTCAATAAACAAGAGGCCCAAAAGGGCTTCATCTGTTTCAGAATAAAGGGATTGGGTGTTTTTATGGTAATAAACAACTTTTGAACTATGTAAGATAGACTTTTTATACTTGGCAAGTGTATAGGCCTTGTCAAAAGGAAAAAAATATGCAAAAAAAATTAGGCCAATGGTCAAGGTCATAGGGGTAAAAAAGGGGTAAAATTGGGTATTTTTATATATTTTACTGTAGAATCTGGGGGCATATGTAGTGTTTCACAAACACATCTTGTTTTCTATAAAATTTGGAATATTGCACAATAATCATGAAAATATTCATAGTTTTGGAGACTTTCGCATTTACCCTTTTGGAGGGAAGAGTTCAAACTCATGAGAAGACTGGAAGTGCTCATCTTTTGATAGTTTTTGTCAAGTGGGTTACTTTTGTACTTAAATGATTTTGGTTAATTTGATAATTTATTTTTTTATAAAAATCAAACCTGAATTATTATACACCCGCTACATAGTAGTGGGGGTATACTGGTTTACCTCTGTGCGTTCGTTCGTCCGTTCGTTGGTTTGTTCGTCTGTCCATAACCACATTTTTCTCACCAACTACTTTATCGAATGAAATCATATTATGGCAAAAGCTTTCTCATGATGGTCTGATGTGTATATACAGATTTCAAGGTTACCGCATATGTACTTCCTGTTTGCGGAGACTTTATTTGTTTTTTTATTGCTGTACAGCATATGGAATTTTTCGTCACTTTTTTTCTGAAACTGTAAGAGGGATTCAGTTGTTTTTAAGCACAGAGCTTCCTTATGGTCAAATCTATCGTGTATCCAGATTTCAAGGTTACATCATAAGCACTTCCTGTTTGCCGAGACGTCATTGTTTTTCATTGTTGTACAGCATATGGAACTTTTCGTCACACTTTTTCTGAAACTGTAAGAGGGATTCAATTGTTGTTATGCACAGAGCTTCCTTATGGTCCAATCTATCGTGTATTCGGGTTTCAAGGTTATGCCTTAAGCACTTCCTGTTTGCGAGGAGTCATTGTTTTTCATTGTTGTACAATATATGGAATTTTTCGTCACAATTTTTTCTGAAACTGTAAGTGAGATTCAATTGTTGTATTGCACAGAGCTTTCTTATAGTCCAATCTATTGTGTATTCAGATTTCAAGGTTACGCCATAAGCACTTCCTGTTTTCCGAGACGTCATTGTTTTTCATTGTTGTACAATATATGGAATTTTTCGTCACAATTTTTTCTGAAACTGTAAGTGGGGTTCAATTGTTTTATTGCACAGAGCTTCCTTATGATCCAATATCTATCGTGTACTTTGATTTCAAGGTTTCATCATAAGCACTTCCTGTTTGCTGAGACGTCATTGTTTTTCATTGTTCGTCCATTCGTTCCTCTGTCCGTAACCACACTTTTCTCAGCAACTACATTACAGAATGAATTCATATTATGGCAAAAGCTATCTCGTGATGGTCTGATGTGTATATACAAATTTCAAGGTTACCGCATAAGTACTTCCTGTTTGCCGCAACTTTATTGTTTTTTTTATTGCTGTACAGCATATGGAATTTTTTCCTCAAACTTTTTTCTAAAACTGTAAGAGGGATTCAATTGTTGTTATGCACATAGCTTCCTTATGGTCCAATCTATCGTGTATTCGGATTTCAAGGTTACACCATAAGCACTTCCTGTTTGCTGAGGCGTCATTGTTTTTCATTGTTGTACAATATATGGAAATTTTCGTCACAATTTTTTCTGAACCTGTAAGTGGGATTTAATTGTTGTATTGCACAGAGTTTCCTTATGGTCCAATCATTTGTGTGTTCGGATTTCAAGGTTACGCCATAAACACTTCCTGTTTGCTGAGACGTCATTGTTTTTCATTGGTGTACAACATATGGAATTTTTTGTCACAATTTTTTCTGAAACTGTGAGTGGGGTTCAATTGTTGTTTTGTGCAGAGCTTCCTTATGGTCCAATCTATCATGTATTTTGATTTCAAGATTTCAAGGTTACGCCATAAGCACTTAATTCCTGTTTGCTGAGACGTCATTGTTTTTCAATGTTGTACAATATATAGAATTTTTCGTCACAATTTTTTCTGAAACTGTAAGTGGGATTTAATTGTTGTATTGCACAGAGCTTCCTTATGGTCCAATCTTTTGTGTATTCGGATTTCAAGTTTACGCCATAAGCACTTCCCGTTTGCCGAGACGTCATTGTTTTTGATTGTACAACATATGGAATTTTTCGTCACAATTTCTTTTTCTGAAACTGTAAATGGGATTCAATTGTTGTTTGGCACAGAGCTTCCTTATGGTCAAATCTATAGTCTATTTGGAATTCAAGGTTATGTGATAAGCACTTCTTGTTTGCAGAGACGTCATTGTTTTTCATTGTTGTACAATATAGAATTTTTCGTCACAATTTCTTTTCAAAATGTAAGGCAGATTCAATTGTTGCGCAGACAGTAATCATTGAACATGTTGTTTACTAGGATTATATCATTGTGTTTATACTTGTATTGTGTCCCTATACAATTAAATTTGAACTTGCCACATTGATACAGGGTTCAATGAGTGGGGGTAATTATCAGGCTGCCATTCGGTCCCAGCTCTTGTTTATCATATTTATGAACAAATACCATTTTACAATTTCTGTAATGTTTAATGTTTTGGTGTTTTTGCATTTCTTTTAATGTGCAGATTCTGTATCATGTTGCTGTCAGTATTTTACCTGTTTGTACAATATAATGCAACACTTATGTAACAGACAATTCAAAAGGGACCATCAAATACTCTGTGAACATGCTTCTAGGAACAGAGTGTGTACATACACATGTAATTGCCTCTAGTACTAGAAGGAACAGCTTAGTACATAGGCTTCCCTGTCTGCCTTGGACAGGATAGGTTCCCACCTCTGTCCCCACCTTAGTTCCCTGTCTGTATATACCTCGGATAGTGTAGGTTTCCTGTCTACATACATTGTAGATAGGATAGAGTGGGTTTCCGGTCTAGTCTATCTCCCTGTCCCATTACAAATTAATAAAACAAGCAGTGGCATAATATTGTTTGATTGTGTGTAAATGACAATAAGAAATACATTACAGGAGAACTTTAACATGAACTGCAATAGCACGAACACCATAGATGATCATAGATGTCTCGACCCATTTTCTGGTCCCTTTTATTGTCCTCGTTTAAGCATAGTTCAACCTTGATAGCTCAAACACCCCTCTAGTTCTAACTGTCATCAGGCCCTTGGGTGTTCCAGCCATCAAAGTTCCACTGTACTTATTTGAATCCCTGATGACATCAATTAAGAGATAAACATGCTGTATTTTAGGATTCAAGGGGGGTAGATCATAGATTTTACTGTCACAAATTGAAGAGATGTAAAACAGATATTTGCAAAAGTGAAATCAATTGTTGATTTGACTGTCAAAATATCCGTTTACAAGCTCCCCTACGCATCACCTGTTAAGGTGGGACGTTACCAAATCAAAGGTTAAAATATTTGAAAAATATTTTGTTGAAAAGAAGAACTCAATAAGTTGTATTGGTATATGAAATCCAAAATAGGGGGTACCGTGCATTTTTTCCCGATTTTCTAGCCTAGGAAGTCCGGAAAATGACAGGAAAATAACAAACTGTTATNGCTTAATTGATGATTTATTATTTTAATATTTTAAAGAACAATACCAGATCCAGGAAGCCAGAAATTAAAGTGGTGTAAAGCTCCATTGACAGTATTAGTAGTTAAAAAGATGTATGACAATTCTGTACTCTCTGCATTTAAAAAACTAGTCCATTGGCTTGTTGAGGTAGGCTTTGTGTAGAATTGTGATGTATATACATGTATACCTACATTGTATGTAAATATTGAAAGGATACCGAATTAATGTAGATGAGACTCAACTTTGATTTATACAGAGTGAAGATATATACATGTACATTTAAGCTTCAGAGCTATAGATCTATTGGCCTACTACTACACAATACAATGTATATATCTTTGTTATGGTTGTTGTTCATCAAGAAAGTAAGTGAAAACCAACCATTTAGTCTAAAACAAACAATCCAAGGACAATGGCAACATCGGAAAAACAAAGAAACAAAGACATAACATGAACACGGCACGGTTCTCAATTCTAGGACAATAGTATTTGCATGCTAAGATTTGGGATTTTGTCCCATATTTTTTATGTAGAGCGACATTTTTCTAGATAAACAATGCAAGGATATGGAGTAAATGCACATGAGATAAAATCTCTACAAATGGTAAATCCAACTAATGAAATTATTGGAACAACGTTTTATTGTATTTCTACATATTTAAGTAACCATGAGGACTTCAACAATGAGCCATAGTAATTATAAAAGTTCTAGACAACCTCTAGCACCAGTTTGAGTGGAATATTTTGACAAATGCAATTTGCAATTTTTCTTCCTCAAAAAGGGAATATTTTGCTCTATTTTCCATTTTTTTTTTGTCCAATCAATTTCTGCTTGAAATGCATAAAATTAGAAACTTTTCTTGAAAAAAAGGGTTTACAATTAAATCCCTGAAACACCCCCTTTTGGGATCTGACATTGTTTTGCAAGTGCACGTAATTTCCAGTTATACTTTACAAGGTTACTTGACTATAAATTTTAACTTTTCTGCATCATACATCTTAAAAAGACCTTTCAAATAATTTGAATATGATTTTGGAAATGCAAATGTCAATGTAATATAAAGGTGATAAATGAACTCGGATCTAACCAGCTCAGCAGAGTGAAGTTTTGTCCCACATAAAAGACATCTTGATAACACATTTAAATATTTTGTATTACCTACATCTAATGGTTAGGTCAGATTTATACACTGATATGACATATATAGACTCTTACCTTGTTTCCCATTTATTACAATAATTTCTCAAATCCAACTAGGAAAACTTTCACATTTTAAATTCCAGGTTTACTAAGACATATAACTATTTGAGATTTGAGCTACCATAATAAACTGAAACAATGGTTAGATTTTATCTATAATTCTTGTTCTATTTATATGACAAGTGAAGAGAGTTGCTTGTTATGTGTATTAATGCCCTGACGCATGTAGTGGCCAGATATTATGTGATACCCTCATGATCACAGGTTTCAATTTAAGCACTCTACCGCTCTCCCGTGGAAAGTAAAATCTGAGCAGGGCAAGTTAAATTTGATGCTGACTTGTCCGCTTGTCTAGTTGGCCCCTGCTGCAACGCGACGTAGGGACATAGTAATGGTGTGTGTCCGTGTCAAGTTTTTTGTGGGCGCAACTCCTCAGAAACGGCTGGTCAGAATTCATTCATTCAAATTTTACAGGATTGTTAGTCACCATTAGTACTAAATCATATCGCATTGCAATTTTGATTCGTCAAATTTTGTTGGAGTTATGGGACTTTGATTATTTCCACATTGTTATACAATGGAAAATTTTGTGGACGCAACTCCTCAGAAACCACTGGTCAGAATTCATTCAAATTTTACAGGATTGTTAGTCTCCATTAGTACTAGATCATATCATATCGCCATTTTGATTTGTCAGATTTTGTGGGAGTTATGGGACTTTGATTATTTCCACATTGTTATACAATGGCAAATCTTGTGGATGCAACTCCTCAGAAACTGCTAGTCAGAATTAATTCTAATTTTACAGGATTGTTAGTCGCCATATGTACTAGATCATATCGCATCATTTTGATTCGTCAAATATTGTTGGGGTTTGGACTTTAAAAATTTAACATATTATACAATGACAGATCTTGTGGAGGCAATTCCTCAAAAACCACTACTCAGAATTCCTTCAAATTTTCCAGGATTATTAGTCTCCATAGGTACTAGACCATAGCAATTTATTGTCCTCTGCCGCAACTCGACGGAGGGACATAGTAATGGTTTGCGTCCGTGTGTCACGTTTTTTGTGGGCAATTTTGTGTGATTGTTTGTCACCAACTTTAGTTGATCATTTCATGCCACCATTTTGATTTGACAAATTTTACAGGAGTTATGGGACTTTATCGACTTAATGTATGCTACAGCTTAGGATCACTTTGTGGGCGCAACTACTCGGAAACCACTGAACGGATTATGCTGAAATTTTGTTTGAACATTTGCTACCATATGTACTTGATCATATTATGCCGCCATTTTGATGCGACAAATTTTATGGTAGTTATTGGGCTTTATCGACTCAATGCATACTACAACATAGGAAGACTTTGTGGACACATCTCCTAAAAATCCAACTAAGGAATTTTGCTGAAATTTTGATTGGCATTTTGCCACCTAATGCAATTGATCATATACTGCTGCCATTTTGATTCCAAAAATTTAACATGAGTTATGGGACTTTATCGACTTTACTACAGTGGTGGGGGAATGAAATAACAAACTTTCTTCAAGCTCTGTATATGTAAGTTGTTTACCACAAAACTCCAATTTTAACTATGGGCTCAAAGGGGTTCTTGAGTTATTCCCCTTGAAACTTTGATTTTTTTTTTAATTTTATTTTAGGGTTTTCATGGTTTTGGAATCATAACTTTTGAATGAAATAACATATTGTTGTCAAACTTGTCTTCAAATTTTTTATGTATATAAGATGTTTACCTCAAAATTTAGGTCAACTTTCAATTCGTAGGTTCAAAGGGTTTTTGAGTTATGGCCCTTGAAACTTTGAAATTTTTCGAAACATGTGTGGTACCGGTATCATGTAATGCACCATTACTATTTTATGTATTTTTGCATCATTCATGAAAAATTGATCTTGAATGAAATAACTTGTACATTTAGTGAGATTTTTTCTAAATATAAAAAGAACTATTTGTTAATTAAAATTAATGGGACCTGTTAACTATTCCTATTTAAAGAGGTTTTCCCCAAAGAGAACATCAAAAGAGAAATTTTTACATGTTTTAGAGAGCAGTTATTTTAGGCTGAACAAAGCTTTATGTGGATTGCATATGTTGTTAAGATGCTAAATACACGAGAAGTGGATTTCATTGTAAACATGAGGTCAAAGTACCTAAAACATGGTGTAAAATTTATATTGCATTGATTTTGAAACTTGGTGTTTACAGAAATATACATATGTGGATGACAGCGATTGTAAGAACACTTCGCCAGTTAACTTTAAGTTTGTTGACGATCCCGCATCCATGGATCATTAGGATAAAAAAGCATGGATGTAGCGTTGCTTGACAATTAGCAATGAATTCCGCTCAAACCGGTGCTAGGGGCCGTCTTGAACTTGNTTAAAAATTGTTCGCTGACTGCCATATTTTAAATGGCTACCAAAAAGACGGGAAAGTTCAACATTGTCCGATTTCAAAGAAATTTGATTTCCAAATAGATATTGATGTTGCGACTTCAAAACGGATGTTGAAAATTGTTTGTTGACTGCCATTTTCAAAACGACATTTCGACTTCAAATCGTGTCGAAAGTGGTCATTAGCAAGAACGTTTTTTATCGAAAAATCCCAACAAAGAAATATAATAAAACATGATCAGACTTTAAAAACAGTTCAAGATATTGGAGGTGTTGGACGTACGAAAGTTTGAGAAACTGAAGATCAACTGTATAACTTACATTGTTACCTTGATTGTGGCAACTGAAAACCAGGTGAGCGATACAGGCTCCTGGGAGCCTCTGGTTGAGTTATGCCCCTAGAAACTTTGAAATTTTTGGAAACATGTGTGGTATCATGTAATGCACCATTACTATTTTATGTATTATTGCACCATTCATGAAAAATTGATCTTGAATGAAATAACTTGTACATTTAGTGAGATTTTTTCTAAATATAAAAAGAACTATTTGTTAATTAAAATTAATGGGACCTGTTAACTATTCCTATCTAAAGAGGTTTTCCCCAAAGAGAACATCAAAAGAGAAATTTTTACATGTTTTAGAGAGCAGTTATTTTCTTCTTGGCTGAACAAAGCTGTATGTGGATTGCATATGTTGTTAAGATGCTTAACACACGAGAAGTGGATTTCATTGTAAACATGAGGTCAAAGTACCTAAAACATGGTGTAAAATTTATATGGCATTGATTTTGAAACTTGGTGTTTACAGAAATATCCATTCAGCTGCAGTTAAACAATTAATAAATAAAGGCACCCTAGCAATTATAGTAAAACAATTTGCATGACACTTTGATTTTTGTACTTTTTTCAGGGACTATCAGAAAAAATGTATTTTATTGATCTGTTTCAAAATGCATTTCATTTCTTCTATTTCAGTATAAAAATATGGTCGTATACATAGAAAGTAAATATTTAGATAAAAGTTATCCGTTGTCTCAAGACCAAGAATTTGTAGAACTTCAGCCAAAATTACAGACGTTTGAAGAAGGTAAAGTGTTGATTTGATAAAGAAAAGTGCAATAGATAGAGAAGCAAAAAAGTTAATTGATTTTACCTTTGTTCCTGCAGTATATTCATTGGTTTAAACATGAAAAAACTAGAAGAGCATTGGCATGCATCAAGAAATGCCAAAACAAGTTAAAATGTTACTTAGCCAGATCCTTAACTGTTGCATTTTCATCCCCTGTCAGCACTAGACAACATTATAGAATAAAGATCCCTTTAAGTGGTTGATGAAAGGTTTATCACCAGAGGATGGAACCTGAGGTCAATATACTTTTATTTTCTAGATGGTGTTAAAAAAAACTGGGAGCATGTTATCATTTCTCCTCTAATCACATTTTTCAAAGATATTTAACTGAAATGGGAGCTTTTAATATTGTGATTTAACATGCTTTTCCTATTTCTTCGTTATTACAAAAATATTGCAACAATTTCTGAATTTTTTGCTTTACCAAAAACTTTTAAATGAAGGTTGCATTTGTGCTGTGTCAAATCCAAAGGTTATTGCTGTTACTTTTCTGACATTATTAAATTTTAAAGTCAGCATTGGTTTTGATTTTGACAATAAAGCTAAAATAATTAATTTTTCAGGTGTTGACGATATAACAGGTAAAATAGATATGATTATATGTCTTGGAGGAGATGGTACATTGTTATATGCCTCATCATTCTTTCAGGTAAGTAGCAATTTATTCGAATCATATTCACAGATATTATTGCACAAAATGGCACAAAAATGGCATAATGTTTAGAAAATGAAATACAAATGTATGACATGTTAATTTCAGTGAACCAATGATAAATTAACAATCATCAAAAGATGTACATAAACAAGTCATTGTACAATTTTAGCAACAATGAAACTTCTCACAACAAGCTTTAGTCCCTATTACATCAGCCAGTCCAGCATTTCATAAGTCCTTAACCCTCAAGAATGTAGAAATAAGGTAACCAACAGCCATTAAATAAAACCTATATTTTGCAGTACATAAAACAAATTATTTTCATTACAACTTGTTTCTACTAATCATTATCTTGGGTTAATTTTGCGAAAATTTATTTTCCCACTAGTTTATTCTACTAATTAAGTAACTAACATACAAAGACAAGTTTGCAACAATTAAGTTCATATACAATAGTTTCAGGGGAAATAATGTAAAACACAAAAGAAAGCAATGTTTTCAGGGAATATGACGTCGAAAAAGTGTTAACGTCGCAAAGTAATTCCCATTGTTTTCGAAGAAAGGTAGTTTGTACCTTCAACTTTGGCGAACTTTTTAGAGGTAGCCCATGGGAGATTAATTAAAAGTTGCATATTTTAATGAATATCTCGGAAACGGACTCGGTGACCTAGACTGTTTTTGAAATTTCTGAGTATTATATTTAATTAGAAGTGCACAATATCAAAATTTCATAAAATCAACAATATGAGAAGTTTTTAAAATATTGTAAAAACTTTGCATATTGGTAAATTAGAATTTGAAATAAAACATTTAATGCCACTTTTACCATTGATAGTGCTATATATTTAGTGATTTAGAAAACTACAACGTACTTTATCATGTCAAATTTATTTTTCTGTAAATCTTTAAAACCTTGACGTTGTTTTTCTATTGCTTTGGTAGCGATTACATTGAAAATCATTTGTTCATTATTTTTCAAGCTAGAACTTGATTTTTCTAGGATAGACGCAAAACTGATCAATGTTTAACCATTATTTCCATGGAAACAAGATTGGTAACCCAATATTTTCTTGTCATTTTTGGAATCCTTGGTACCTGTTTTACAACATATCTAAAGGTTGTGAAAATGATAATATAACAAGAAACTGTTGGATATGCCCTTAAGCAATATTCTCATGTATTTAGCAAAAATTAATCCCTGGAGAATAAAAATTGGTTTACAGTATACCTTCACAGCCCTGAGCAAGATTTTATCAAAAGTTTCCTGTAAGCACTTCATACCTTATATGCATCTACAAGATGTAAAAGATATCTCAAAACTCTTCCTTAATATAAATCAAAGCAATATACATGTATTCAAGATAATTTTTAGCTCACCTCACGAAGTGAGGGGGGCTTATGTGATACCCCCGGCGTCAGCGTCTGCGTCCGCGTCCGCGTCCGGTTAGGAAGAATGGTTAAGGTCCATTCCTGCTTACTGACATGCCCCGCATCAACCATATTGGTATGCCTGATGCATTTTGGGATGACCACTTGAATGCATGCTTCAGATGCTGTCTCTGACCTACATTTTACACATGAGCGACTTGGTTAGGTAGAATGGTTAAAGTCCATTCCCGCTTACTGACATGGCCCACATCAACCATACTGGTATGTAATGACAACAACAATGCATGCTTCAGATGCTGTCTCTGACCTACATTTTATGCATGAGTGACTTGGTTAGGTGGAATGGTTAAAGTCCATTTCCACTTACTGACATGGCCCACATCAACCATATTGGTTTGTGTGATGCATATTGGAATGACAACAACAATGCATGCTTCGGATGCTGTCTCTGACCTATATTTTACGCATGAGTGACTTGGTTAGGTAGAATGGTTAAAGTCCATTCCCTCTTACTAACATGGCCCACATCAACCATATTGGTTTGTATTATGCATTTTGGAATGACAACAACAATGCATGCTTAGGATGCTGTCTCTGACCTACATTTTATGCATGAGCGACTTGGTTAGGTAGAATGGTTAAAGGCTATTCCTGCTTACTAACATGGCCCACATGAACCATATTGGTATATGTGATGCCTTTTGGGATGACAACAACAATGCATGCTTTGGATGCTGTCTCTGACCTACATATTACGCATGACTGAATCTTTTATAAAGAATTATTTTAGTCCATTCCTGTTTACTGACATGTGCAACATGTGACAATGCTGCGCAACGAGGTGAGCTTAGCAGGCTGTGGCTGCTTTCTATGTTTCCTACCTAACATTCCTTTATAGACCACTTTCTCATATTAAGTTTTTTATTCAATCTGTTTGATTTTGCTCAAGCTAGAATGCATGTTTGTATGTATGTTTTAAATCATGTGTGTTTTGTGTCATTGCCCCCTGTGGGTCCATGATTGGTTTAATAAAATATTTGATTTGATTTGATTTGATTTATTTATTTATGAATTGCACTGGTTGATCTTGGGTTTTATTGCGCAAATTGCCTCACTGCACATTGTGACGTTGAAAAAAATCTATATATTTAACTTTGAAAAATCTATATTGTGACATCAAAATTTTCCCTGAAAATTCAACTGAAAACTTAACCATGAGATGCATATAACATGTACAGTAAAACTTGCTTATAACGAATTTTTGGGGTAATTATATTTTTGTTCGTTATAATATCGATATAACGAACTTCGTAATAATATACAACGAATTCGTTGTAGGAAAAATTTAATGTTTATTTATTTTACATGAATAAATACATCTGAAAATTTACACCACTGTTATTTTTTCAAAGAATTGTTGAATTGATGATTGCTTTTGTTTTTTCGTAAATATTTTTTCGATTTTGGAAAGNAACTTTGTCATCGACGTTTTCGTGTGTTTCTAATGTTCTGCGTACTACATCTAGAGCCAATATTCCCTCGGTATTTGAGGGCGGATCATCTGATACAGGATCATCATCAATATCAGATTGTTCATCATCGTCCTTTTGTAAAAGTGCATTTACAATGTCGTCGTCTGTCTTCGTTTCAGTTACAATTAAACTATTGTCGACAGAAACCACATCATCCATGCTGACCCCAATTTGATCAAGTGTACTATTTATAGTTACGAGGTGCGATAAGGGCACCTCGTCATCATCATCACCATCAGAGTCACTGTCACATGTTTGAATTTGTTCATCTTTAAATCCAGCCTTTTCAAAACATCGGGAAATACACAGTTGTGTCACTTGTCGCCATGAAGAATACAATAAGCAAATCGCTCGTAGAACATTCAAAGGGGGGTCGACTTTCTTTTCATCACACTGAAACAAAAGGAACGGGAATTAATTTACAAGTGTTGAAAAATGTTGATATTTTATATCCGAAGTTTAGATGGACATTTATATGTGCAACTACCTGGAGGGATCGAAACAGAACAACACAAAGACATTGACTTTACAACCCGGTATTAAACGAATAAAATAATGTTGAGAATTTATATCCGAAGTTCAGATGGACATTAATATGCGCAACTATTTGGATAAAAATAACTTACCTCCAGAATATGCTCAATAAGACGTCGATATTTTGTCTTCAAATTTTGGATGATCCCTTGATCCATGGGTTGTAGTTTACTTGTTGTATTAGGGGGCAAAAACTGAATGTTAACTGATTTAAGATTTTCTATTGCAGGATGTGCAGCACAATTGTCAACAAATAACAACACCCTCCTTTTTTCTAATGTGAATTTTTTATCCAGTTCCCGAACCCACTGAACAAAGATCTCGCTTGTCATCCATGCTTTTCTATTCCATTTGTATGTTACTGGTAAGGATTTAATCCCTTTAAAGCACCTTGGGTTTTGAAATTTTCCAATAACCAGCAGTTTTAATTTTTCAGTTCCGTCCATGTTAGCTGTGACCATAACTGTAAGGCGATCTTTAGATTTTTTCCCACCATGACACGGGCCACCTTTCATTTGTAAGGTCCTGCTGGGCAACAGTTTATAGAAAAGTCCTGTTTCATCGGCATTAAATATATCCCACGGCTTATAGGATTTCATTATGTTTGGCAACTTATTTTGCATCCAGTCATCAACAATTTCACAGTCAACAACAGCACTCTCGCCACTTATAGCACGACAAACAATTCCATGACGATCTTTAAAATGATCTAGTCAGCCGGAGTTTGCTTTAAAATTATCGTCTCCAAGTTTCTTTACAAATTCTTCAGATTTTGACATCAAAATCGGACCACTGATAGGAATGTTTTGATTGCGTTTTTCTTTAAACCACTCATACAATGCAGATTCCACATTTTGGTGAGAAGATGAACGATGTTGTTTTCTGGAGGGTGATAGCGAAGATTTTTCGTAAGACTCCAAAATTAAATCCTTGTTTTTTATTATCGTGCTCAAAGTGTTCGGCAGAATGTCAAATTTGGCTGCAATATCCTTTTTTGGCTGATTTCCGACTTCTACGCATTGATAATTTCGTATTTAGTTTCTAACGAAATTGCTTTTCTTTTCCTACTAGGAGAAGCCATGTCTATACTCAAACGGTTGAAATAACAATAAATATTTTGTACGGCCCAATTAAGATTAGCTCTCACCTGTATACAGGTGTAATTAAATTTTGACATGTAATTTCAATCACTACTGATGATCTATCGATCGATATGTGTGATTAATTACATGTTTGGACAGTAAGATCAAAAGTTCGTACTATCCATTTACAAATAGTAGTAATATTGTTATTTGGGGACATACAAATAGGTTCGTTATAAACGGAAATTCGTACTAACCGAATTCGCTGTAACCGTATATTTTTATATGAATTCTTTAAAGAACTGGCCGGGGAATGGCAAATACTTCATTATTACCGTAAATTCGTTCTGAACGTGTTCGTTATATTCAAGTTTTACTGTATAAACATATCATGTGAAACTCTTTGTTAGTTTGTCAAAGTCATATGACACTTTTTCTTGTTAACTAGCTGAAGAGGTATGAAACACTCATTCAGTAAGAGTTCCAGAATTTTATTATTTGCATGTTCATAATGTGTGGTGATTGATGAAATGTGGTCAGCACAATATCGTCTTTAAATACCCCAGCCTTAAGAAAGGTCCCCCCTATCTGTCCTCTATCACACTTTGGTTTCTGGATAATAATTTCGAGTTTAAAAATTTGCATATCTTACCAAACAGTGACCATTGTGTATTCATGACACTACTATTTTTTGTTTTTATTTGTTGAACTTTATTTTATGGTTTCACAGGAAAGAATACCACAAATTGATGTTTTTATTTTATTTTCTTAAAGTTAAGACAGCAGACTAGCTAATCAACTCCAAGGTAACACTACCTCCAACATATTCTTTTATTGTAAAGTGTTGATTTGAATATGAAAAGCAGACTTATAAAACTAAACCATGCTTTGTTTCAGACAAATGTTCCACCTGTGATGGCTTTTAACATGGGTTCACTTGGATTTTTAACTCCATTTTCTTTTGATAACTTCAAAGAACAAGTAACTAATGTGTTAGAAGGTAAGGTTAAATATTTCGTTGTACAGTGAAACCTGTCTAAACCGAACCCCTCTGGGACTAAGGATTTTGTTCTGTTTAGACAAGTGTTTGGTTTACACAGGTTCAAAATATAAAGAAATTGTTGAAATGTTGCTCTACAATTAGCAAAGGATTCCGCTTAAACTGGTGCTAAGGGCCGTCTTGAACTTACTATGAGGTATGAGCAAAGCTATTTGTTGAAGGCCTCATGGTGACTTCAAGATGAAGAACAACAATAAAAGCGTTGTTCCCTTGCTTGTTTTTTTCCATGTATTTGTAGAGACTTTGTCTCATGTGCATTTACTCCATATCCTTTTATTCACCATTCACATTCTGTTTGTGTTTAGTCAGGGTTCGGTTTAGAAAGGTTTCACTGTAGTTTTTTATTTGACTGAAAGGGAAAGTGTGAGCTGTAGTCCCAGCTTAAGATCCCACCTCCTTTACATTTTATCTCCACTGAAACAACAGCAACTAATTGAACCAAACTGTTCAGGAATGATATATAGGAGGTCTTTAATAAAGATTGATAATTTTGATAAGCTTCATCAAAAACATGAAGAAAAACAAAAAAAAAACATCAACAATGGACCCTATTGGAGAAAAAGATTTGATAATATCCTCTAAAACTACTTTGAAAAGCAGACGGAATCAAACCTTACAGTGCAGTAAACATAGAGTGTTTCAGTTACAAAACACTCTGGTCTGACATGAGTGGTGAAATGTCGGTGTTTACACTGACATTTATGACTTGCCAATATATTTCTATGTAATTAACAATAGGAAGTTTGCTGGTGTTTACACTGATATTTGCTGGTGTTTACCGTGTGAAATATGTTAGATCTGAGTGTTATGTAATTGAAACACTCTGTGTGTACTGTAATTATTTATGGGAAGTCCTGAACATTTAATTCTGATCCAACAACAAGCATGGCTGCTTTCCAGAAACATAGTTTTACTTGTTCATTATAGAAAAGTTGTGAAGGAGAACCCAGTAGTAAATTTAAACTTAACAGGCATGATGTATTGAAGGTCTTAATACACAGAATGGAATACATGGAAGGTTTGATATATGGGCCAGAACATTCATTTGACAGCTTTTTGTTGGTGAGGTCATAATTGACTGACATGTAAAACTTTGCAAATTACGTCATCTTTGCATTGAATAAGCTCTGTATAATACTGAAATTTAATAAAATATTTCCTTTAATAGCACATTGACATATATATATTTTTTCATTTTTGGAACATTGGGACAATCGTTTCCATGTCGTTAACTACCAAACCCGGATGACAGGAAGTTTCTGCCTCCTCGCTACCTTTTATAATACATACACTGGAATATAGCTCTGCCTCACATTTCATTTCCGGTTTTTCGCGGAGTAATTTATTTGTTGACATATCAATAGGTTGATATCAATCGGTTACCATAGAGAGGAATAAATTATAACTTGATTACCATAATTAATTTTAAAGTGATAGCTATCTTAGCAATAAAGAATGTTAAAACTCAACATGTGTGACAGTCTGCTATTGATTTTATAAACATTAATGGTCAATTATCGGTCATTTAGTTTACGTGGTTAATTGCTTCCTTTTGAGACGTGCTGGCAGACAAGCGGAATAAATAACCTGTTAATTTATATACACCTTAATAATTAAACATCACAAATGCAGTGATTAATTCTGGCAGAATGATTTTGACTCTACTTAAATTAAACATAGTAATGTGTATTTTCAACAGAGCAATGTGAATTTTCAATCAGCTGATTACTTCCGTTTGCTTTTAAGTTTATTAATAGATTGTGGATTGGGGTACCAATTAGGATCATATAATGTAAAAACAATCACTTGTGCAGTTAGTGATTTAAAATAAAGATTGAACTTCTGCTCAACTTTTAAAAGACAACTATCAGTGCTTGTTTCTTTTTTTTTCCTTTCTTGATTTTTTGTTTTTCCCTTGTTTTTTATTTTTATTTTGCTTGTTTGAATAATTTTTCTGATTTTTAAAATAGAAAGATAGAAAAGTTAAGACAATTTTCTTATCACAAGCACTACCTGCTGATTTTAACTTCTGCTCTCCTAATAAAAGACA
>MJUU01052255.1:26183-42555 GCA_002080025.1 Modiolus philippinarum
TTTTTTTTTTTATTTTTGTTTGTTTGATTTTTATTCAGTATTTTTAAATATACATAAATTGGCTAAAAGATAAGTCATTGCTTTATTTGAAAATTTCAAGACGACGATCGAACTTGTCCAATCTTACAGATGAGGTTTCTATGAGACAGTTTTTTGCCTATATATTCATGCATCAGTTAAAGTGCAACACATTTTGTTGTTCTACACTGGATGATATAAATGTTTGATCTTTGTAGAGAAAGAGTAGGCATGCAGTTTTAATGGATGAAAGGCCAGAGGGGTATTTTTCCACAAATAACAATTTCTACATGTATAGATATCTATTCTATGTTCTAACACTATAAACAAGCTGTGATATTGGTGGTATTTTATATTACATGAAATGTCATTTTTCAACCAAGATTGTTTCATCTACAAATATAAAACGACTTTAATTAAAATTAACAGTAGAACCAAATTTCGATATTTTGTTGAACTCACTGAATATGGAATACTCCATTTCTTATGTCTTTTTACGAGAACGTTGTCTTGAGTTTGGATTTTATTTTTGAAAATCTCTGCAGTCAAACTATAGTCCTAAGTTGGTACTCATTTATATATCTTTTAAATTATGAGTGTCCTAGTCTGGCACAAAATGACAAGTAGTTAAACATGGGCTATATATTAAAATGCATTTAATAATCTTCTACGTCTGAATTATTTAACACATAATATCTTTCATAAATTGTTTCCTGCAGTAGATATTAGTTCTAGGCAAGTCAAATATTGGTTGGGATAGTGAAACAAACTTTGACTGGATTCTGTTTGACAGGCATAATTTATATATTGTTTTAAAGAAACATAGAATCCAATCGTTCCATTAGTGCTATCAGCACTTTGATAACCCAAATTCAGACAGTAAATGTTTTTTAAACGAAAAAGTCTTGTGGAAAAAAGGTTCATGTCTATTCTAGTAAGATTATCTTTGCATTTGATATAAATTGAGATGTAAAGGGCTAATGTTGATCTTAATTGTAGAAAAAAACAAGCTTTTTAGCACATATTTTAGTATTGTAGAATGGTACTTAAATTGTGCCTATTTATTACAAAATCTTATGGTTAAGTGTCTGTCTATTGACTAATTGTAATTGGATTGTATTTTTTTTGCAGGTCACGCAGATCTGACGTTACGATACAGACTAAAATGTGTGTTGTGTAAACAGGGTTCTGAAAGTCAGAAAACTTCACATGTCAAACATATAGATCATTCTGATAGACAAAATTATTTGGTAACTACTTTAATTTTTATGGTATCATACTTTTAGCGTTTTTTACTTTGAGCTGTTGAATATTGTCAGTAAACATTGTATAGTTATATATTGATACAGATTTTCTTCGAATTTCTCAACATAATTATATTTCTAAATCTTCTTTTTGAACCTTTTTTGTGACAGAATAGTAAAATAGTTTAAATAAGACACAAGTATTCATTTAAAATACATCTGTTTGTTATATAACGGACATTAAGAATCTAACACCAGGGGAAGTGAGAGATAGGAGAATCCCAGACACCCAAGGGTAAGATTTCCAGTCTCCAACAAAGCTTGCTGAGTCTGAGATGATTGAAATCTTACCAGAGGGTGTCTTATATTCTCTTGTCTCGTACGTTCACTGGAGTTTGATTTTATTTCTCACTCTATTCACCCTAAAATATACTTAAATCCACACAAAAATGTCACCCCCTTTTCATCTGTGTACACAAGGAGTTATGTCCCTTTTAGTAACATCATAAAATCAAGAATGTATACCCGAGCTTGCCATATTTCTAAAGAAGATTTTTCTTTTATTTTCCTGTGAAACTTTACTTTAAATGATATAATTATTTTTATAATACCAAAATTAAATCTTCTTAGGATCACTAATGAGGACAGATGTAGACTACAGACCCTAAATTTCCCGGTAAACTGCACTTGATTTTTAGTTCGTCTCAAAGAAGTTGAGGGGGACTATTGGAGTACCCCCAGCGTCCATATCCACGTCTTCGTCCACGTCTGCATTTGGGTATATATCTTGTTAACTGCAGGGTAGGGTCATCAAACTTTGCATGCAGGTGCATCTTGGGCTTTCTCACAGCCTCAAAGAAAATTATGTCTCTCTGACCTATATTTTCCACTTGAGTGGCTTTCATTTAAATTTACATCCAAGTTCATATCTCAGTAACTATACATAGTATGATCATCTAACTGTGCATATGCATGCATCTCTGATGGAAGGTCAGCATCCAGGCAAATTTATGTCACTTTGACATACATTTTCCGCTTGAGTGACTTAACATTCAAGTTAACGTCCGAGTTCAGGTCTTGATCACTGTACATGGTAGGATCATCTAACCTTGCATGTGCATGCATTTTGATGGTAGGTCAGCAACCAGGCAAAATTGGGTCACTTGGACCTACATTTTCAGCTTGAGTGACTTACATTCAAGTTTATGTCCGAGTTCAGTTCTCGGTCACTGTACATGGTACAATCATCTAATCTTGCACATGCATGCATCTCTGAAAATAGGTCAGCATCCAGGCAAAATTATGTCACTTTGACCTACATTTTCCGCTTGAGTGACTTACATTCACGTTTATATCAAAGTTCATATCTTGGTCACTGTACACAGTAGGATCATCTGATTTAGCACATGCATGCATCTCTGATGGTAGGTCAGCATCCAGGCAAAATTAGGTCACCTTGACCTACATTTTCCACTTGACTGACTTATATTCAAGTTCATGTCGGGGATCAGATCTCAGGTACTGTACATGGGAGGATCATCTTGCATGTGCATGTGCATGCATCTGTGATGGTAGTTCAGCATTTGACAAAATTAGGTCACTTAAACCTTCATTTTATGCATGAATGACTAACATTAATGTATACATCTGAGTTCAAAGCTCAGTAACTGTACATTGTTGGTTCAGGTAACCTTGCATATACATGCAATTTTGATAGTATGTCAGTATCCAAGGCAAAATTTTGGTTGCTGCGACAATGTGCCATAACGAGGCGAACTTTGTGATCATTGATTACCTATGTTTTTGTCTTACAATAATGTAAGACAAAAAAATCTCACATCGCTAAAACTAGGAATGCTGTGTCACAAAAGTGAGAAATTCTGTACCAAAATAAGTTAATTTCAAGTATTTAGGCAATACTGATTCTGAAATTTGAGCACACCAGAAAATTTTGATATGCTGGATTTTATACTGGTGTTCCAAGTTTGTTGAAAAATACCTCAATACAACATGTATATCCATATACTAGTGTATCATTGCACCACTATTATTGAATCCAATTTTCGTTCTACCTGTCTGCTGAATAAACTCCTACTTTGTGACTTGCAATTACCCTTGGTGGTGTCCCTAACATATCTAATCTTCAGCTTTGCACATCAACCCGAGAGATAAAAATAAACATTAAACCTTATAAGATATAGTATCATGTGAATGACTGTCGTTGAAAAACTGGGACTGATTCTTTAAAATATATACTGTGAATTCATTTAATTTCGTGGGTATCAATTTTATTGGATAGAGAAAAAAAGACATTTCGTGGTATACGTAAATTCGTGGATTGCCACTTGTTCAAGAAAGAAAAAAATTCAAATTGATAAAAATAAAAATTCTAAAATTCATGGCTTTAGTACCTTGAGTTATGATGTCAAACACCAAAATTTAGAACTGTATCTGTAATGGACCGATTCAGAAATTCGACTTCCGTCCTCGTAAATGATGTTGCGCAAACTCACCGTACTCGTAAAATACGTTTGGACCAATCAAGAACGTTCAGAACAATGACAATCACATAATGCCGTTGCATTTCTAAATCGGTCCATTATAGTGTAACCTGTAATTAACAATTCATAGTAATGTGTAGATATTATGTAATTAGGTGATCATTTGACATAACCTTACTCCATTCGTTTATTTTAAATAGACACCTGTACTGATTGCAAAATAAACATGTACTCCTCATCAAAACATAATTAAAATTATAAAAGTTTAATTAATAGTATCTTATCAAAACTTAATTGAGATGGTTCTTGTCAAAACTTCTTAACTGCAAATCAACACTTTAGCGTTGTTGAAAATCAAAACAGGAAGCCACTTACCGCTAATTTGATAACTGGGAAACTTTTGAAAATAAACCAATTGAACTTATTTTGCTGCTATTAAAGGTTCAAGAGAAATCATATCTTCCCTGTTTTGGATATATCAGGTTGTGTGGGGCTCAGGTACAAGTGCAAGGTTTATGGCCTTCATTGATCAGGTCTTTCATTATGTTCATTCACTTGCTTGCACAAGAAAATCATATTTCGTTTAGTATTTGAATTCGTGGTTTGGGGGCCCCAGGAAAACCACGAAAATTGATACCCCACGAATAAAAATGAATTCACAGTAGCTGACTTCAAATTATCCTTCATACAAAATGGGCACATCACAAGAACAAGTTTATACTTGCAGCCAGTCAGCACCTGGCCAATTCAGATTTGTGTTTTGATTTAAACATAAAACTGTGTGCTTCAAACTGATATCTAATCAAATAATTTTATGAATATTTTTTTGTAAAGAATAGCATACTCACAGGATATTTTTTTTTGATTCATGCTTTAATCTTTTGACTAGGTAATCTTACTAAACAGTTTGACATGTCAACTTATCTCAAAAGCAATGAAAATTCAAATACTAAAATGTACTTAATAATGTGATAACTTTCTAAATGTATGTTACTTAAATGAATAATAATCGCAGAATAATTAAGAAATAATTCATGGCAGGTATATGGTTATTGGAAATTTAACCATGGGCTGGGCCTTCATATTGGAATTTAACCCTGAGCATTAGCCAGGGGTTAAATTTACGAATATAAAGGCCCAGCCTATGGTTAAATGACAATAACCATATACCTGTCATGAATTATTTCGATTCTAATATGACAGAAAACAAAATTTTCCATTCTGAGGCGATCTTAGAGAAGGTAGATTCCCAGTTTCCATTGCTGTCTTTGTCTATGACGTCACAATACATAATCTGACGTTTTCAAACAGATGCAAATTCAAAATAAAAATCCAAAGCAAAACAATGTACATTAATGTGTCTGAATGGCATCATAAAGTTATAAAATATGCTTAACTTTTATTTCCTTCACAAACTAAGACAAACAAAATAAAAAACATGGTATTTTTGTGTCCCTTTTACTCTTAATCCAATACCATTTGCACATGTGCGAAATATATAGTTATTGAGTATTATACTTGTTGGTGATTTACAGCAGCCATGTTAGAATTACCTAAAGACACCCTTGAGTGTTATGTTTAACCTCACTCGTCATATAAACTCAAGTTTTAAGTACATTTTTTTCCAGGACTAACATTATGACAAACTCAGCTTCTGAAATTATGGTCCTATTTTTCAGGTATTAAATGAAGTAGTAATAGACAGAGCACAATCTCCTTACCTCAGTAATGTCGATCTATTTATAGATGGAAGATTAGTTACATCGGTACAGGGAGATGGTATGTTTGAGAGATTAAAATACTTAGGAAGATTGCAGTAAATTAGGATTTCTATACATTTCAACAATTTATATCCTAACTGTTGGGTAAAATCAGATTATTTGGAGTACCTTACAACAAATATTGGAAGGACTAATGACAGTTGAAATTCCTAAAGGCCAAAAGTTCACACAGGAGGTGCTCCTTCAAAAATAACACCTCCTCTCTGGAGGTGCTCTCTACAAACATAATGCAAAAAATCCACTCAAGAAGTGCTAGTTCCAAAGTAAGTCAAAAATTCCACTCAGGGGGTGCCTCCTAAATTCTTACACTTTTCATACATGTATAACAGGTTTTCAGTTGATTTTATTTTGTTACAATAGCATGGATATACCGAAGTTGAATTATCTAATAATTGCTGAGATGAAATTGCATTAAGTTCAATAAAAACTTGCTTCATGTCCATAGTGACCTCCTATCTTATGTAAATGAGTTTTCACCATTGTAAAGAATTTAGTATTTGCATAATTTGTACTGAGTGACCATTTGTGCTATGTTATGGTTCTCACAGTTTTTGGATGTTCGCATAAGACAGGCTTGACTAGTACTGTACATTGAAGTTTTGCCTAATATGACCTCACTTGGTGCTATTACTGGTTTATTATTCTCCAAAAGTGCAAAAAAAACCCAACACAACAGTTTTTTTCAAATACGGTATTAGTAGTTATTTTTTGAGGGTATTTAATTTTTACCTTTTTAGCTCACCTGGCTATGTCAGCATGAGCTATTGCCATTATTTGGTGTCCGTTGTCTGTCGGCCGTCCGTCCGTCATTAGCTAACTTTCAAAAATCTTCTCCTCTGAAACCACCAGATCAAATGGAACCAAACTTTAACTGAATCATCACTAGGGTATCTTGTTTCAAATTTGTTATTTACTATGTCTTATGTCAAACAACATGGCTGCCGTTACTAAAAATAGAACACAGGGGTAAATTACAGTTTTTTGCAAATAAATAAAAAGCAGTTACATATATCAAAAATATGACAAGGTAAAAATAATCAACATGACGAGATCTACCCATGCTGAAATATTGAAGAAAATCTGGTCTTACAGTTATTGCCAATTTTCAAAATTTTGATGTTTTTTATTTTTTATTAAAGAAACTATAACAGATAGAGGTTAAGTTTAAAGGGAAAATTCGCAAAAAAAAATTAAATTTGATATTGTTTTCCATTTGTATAAATGAACCAGTATACATCTATATTAATGTTTTATTCCAAAGGATAAGTGCATGAGATCGATATTTCGATGAGATTGACTTCGTTGTGCGGGTTGCCATTTTGCCATCCTCTCGATAAAAATTGTATTGATATGTCTAATGACCTTAGAGATTCCAAATAACGGTAACCTACCGTTGCCATCATGTAGATTCTTTATCAATGTGAAGCAGACGGTTGTCTAACTAAATGATTGTATGACAAAAGCATATTATATACTTTTCCGGGTATTGTTCAAATATTTTGATCACATCTAGGTACAAAACCAATATTTTATTTTTAAAAAATGTTTGAAAATATCAAAAAAGGTGTAGTGCGAAATTCTGACCATGGATATAATAAAACTATGTTCTGACGAGCAGACTGCTCTACAAATAATTGAAATAATATTAGCCAGGATGATAAGACACACCGACAGGTAAATTTTTGACAAATTGTTGTCCAACAAAACAACAAACCTGTTTATTACCCCCAATCAACAAACATGTACTTACCTGTGGCAATGACAGGAAGTATTAATGTGGTTTATACTTCGGCCCCTCTCTCTTTCTCATCCAAACACTAATACACGATATTTCTTGTGGACCCACTTATTCGCACATATTTGTTAATGAATATGAATATCTTTATTGTCGTGAACTAAGCTTAGTTGCAGAGAAGATAAATAAATAATACAATTTGGATTTGTTGAAGTACAAAAACACAAAATTACAGTATTTGTTAACCAGGAGGGATAGAATATGGGTTTATGCATAAAAAACCAAAAACTTGTATTGTAGATATGTATTCCGTGTCAGGTAATTAGCAAGAAATATTTTTGTCGGTTTTGTGTAGATGTAAATTTTCTGGAGATCAATAATTGATTTGTATGATAAATGATTGTATGACAAAAGCGTATTATATACTTTTCCGGGTTTTGTTCAAATATTTTGATCACATCTAGGTACAAAACCAATATTTTATTTTAAAAAAATGTTTGAAAATATCAAAAAAGGTACAATGCGAAATTCTGACCATGGATATAATAAAACTATGTTCTCACGAGCAGACTGCTCTACAAATAATTGAAATAATATTAGCCGGGATGATGGTAAATTTTTGACAAATTGTTGTCCAACAAAACAACAAACCTGTTTATTACCCCCAATCAACAAACATGTACTTACCTGTGGCAATGACAGGAAGTATTAATGTGGTTTATACTTTGGTCCCTCTCTCTTTCTCATCCAAACACTAATACGCGATATTTCTAGTGGACCCACTAATTCGCACATATTTGTTAATGAATATGAATATCTTTATTGTTGTGAACTAAGCTTAGTTGCAGAGAAGATAAATAAATAATACAATTTGGATGTGTGGAAGTACAAAATAACAAAATTACAGTATTTCTTAACCAGGAGGGATAGAATATGGGTTTATGCATAAAAAAACCAAAAACTCATATTGTAGATATGTATTCCATGTCAGGTAATTAGCAAGAAATATTTTTGTCGGTTTTGTGTAGATGTAAATTTTCTGGAGATCAATAATAAAATTCTACAATATTACAGATTTAGTAATGAGAAATCATTCAAGATAAAAAGCATTTTTTAAATGAAATAGAGTTTAGGTGCCTAAAACCATTAGTAAATCAAAGTCAAAGCAAATTATTTTTATATGACTCTTGGGCTCACAAATCTTACAAATGCATGCATATTCAAGATTATGCGACAATGTGAATAATGTCTATATATATGCTTGTATTTTTTTTCCATTTGAATAGTAACGCAATAAATTTTTTATTTGATTTCTATTCATAAAAAAACACTATAACATTTATTAGATTTCCCCTTTTATAACACATTGCGCGAACTTTATACAGTTCTACTTGTTATTAATTAGAATATCGTGACTCATCATTGTCATCTTTTCAATATTTTACTTATCTCCTATGAAGTCTGATATCTTAATGACACATTTTTTTATATTTTGAAAAAAACAATAGAAGATCGATTTTTAGCTCGCCGGGACGAATGTCCGGAGAGCTATTGTCATACCCCCGGTGTCGGCTTCGGCGTTGGCGTCGTCAGCAAAAACTTTAACCTTGCTTGTGGAATGGAGATGTTAAGAGATGGGATGTTGGTATTTAGTATGTGGCTTCCTTGTGACGAGAGCTTTCTTGTGGTACCATATTTGTAGACATTTTGTCCTTGACCTTTCCCTGAGGGCAATTTTTGAAAAACTTTAACCTTGCCTCTAGAAGGTATGCTTTTAGTGGTAGGGTGTTCATATTTGGTATGTGACTTCCTTATGATGAGAGCTTCTAGTGGTACCATATTTGTAGACATTTTGTCCTTGACCTTTCCCTGAGGGCAATTTTTGAAAAACTTTAACCTTGCCTCTAGAAGGTAGGCTTTTAGTGGTAGGATGTTCATATTTGGTATGTAACTTCCTTATGATGAGAGCTTTCTTCTGGTACCATACTTGTAGACATTTAGACCTTGACCTTTCCCTGCGGGCAATTTTTTAAAAACTTTAACTTTGCTTCTAGAATTAAGTTGTTTAGTGGTAGGGTGTTCATATTTGGTATTTGACGTTCTTTTGATGAGAGCTTTCTAATGGTACTATATTTGTAGACATTTTGACCTTGACCTTGCCCTGAGGACAATTTTTTAAAAACTTTAATTTTGCTTCTAGAATTAAGTTGTTTAGTGATAGGGCATTTATATTTCATATGTGACTTTCTTGTGAAGAAAGCTTTCTTTACTTTCAAATTTATTGTGCATTGAGGTTACTGGAATCCCGGGCGAGCTATGTTGTCTTCTGACAACTCTTGTTAAAGTATGTTTTCAAATCCCATCCAATATTGTCTACAACCAAACGTGCTCCCACGTGCAATTATAGCCTCAGTATATTGTTTCTATTGATGTTATTTCCGTCAATCATCATACAGGTAATCATGTTAAGATTTGCAAATTGGCTCAGAAATTATTATGCAACATCTGAGGGGACACAGGTGTTAAAATCTGTGTCACCTGTCTGCGAGAGATCATGGACATCAAAGATTGCTTGCCGCTTGTCAATGTCAAAAATTAATCATTGAACGATTGATATTGAAGAATAACGCAACAGTTAAAAAAAAAGAGAAAATAAAAAACTTTTATGTAATATAAATAGCTAAGTATATCAAAAGGATGTAATGCATCCATTGATATACAAAATTAGGATTTGCGCTTTCAATTAAATCATTTCAATCGTATAAATTCATAAAGACAAAAGTATTTTTTTATTTAAATTCCTTTGGGGTTTATTTACATCCTTTTTATTTTTGGATTATTGGCCACATCAAAAATCATCTGTGCGATTAAAATTAGTAAACTGATCTGTATCGATGCAGACTTTTAAAGATATTTCCCATGATTCAGTAGTAGGTTTTGACGTCACAACCTACAATTACAGTCAAAGTATACTATAGAAATTCTTAAATAACTTCTTTTTCTTGAATTTTTTAATAAAACTTGAAATATATGCATTTTTCATTACAAGGAACAAAATAAGTCTACATGTAAAAAATCACGAATTTTCCCTTTAATTGCAAAAATGTTCAGCATGTTATTATACAAGATCTACCCACATGGAAATTTTGAAGAAAATCCAATTACCTATGTATGAGTTATGGCCCTTTATTGGTCAAATTTTTCGTGATTTTATACTTTTTGTCCTATATTTCAAAAACCCTTTGATATAGAGGTCAAGTTTGAATTGCAAAAATGTTCAGCATGTCAAGGAATACATTTTATCGAACACAGTCAAGTTTTCCGACCTCTTCCAAGATGGCCGCCAGCGGGGAACTTAGTTTATCATTTGACCTAATGGGAAAATTCATACGAAGAACTTTTTTGAGAACCACCAAATGGATTTGAACCAAACTTAGCATAAATGATGCTTATGAGGTGCTGACCAAGTGTTCTTACTTTGGTGCCGATCCATCATCCAACTTTCCGCCAGTGGGTATCTTTATTTTAACATTGGACCCTATGGGAAAATGCATACAAAGAACTTTTTCTTGGGAACCACCGAATGGATTTGAACCAAACTTAGCATGAATGATGCTTATGAGGTGCTGACCAAGTGTTGTTACTTTGGTGCCAATCCATCATCTGACATGGCCCCCAGCGGGGATCTTAATTTTAACATTGGACCCCATGGGAAGATGCATACAAAGAACTTCTACACGAGAACCACTGAATGGATTTGAACCAAACTTGGCATGAATTATGCTTATGAGGTGCTGACCAAGTGATATTACTTTGGTGCCAATCGGTCATCTTACATGACCAGCAGCATTGGCTCCTATGGGAAATGCACATAAAGATCATATAGAGAACTGCTGAATAGATTTAAATCAAACATGGCATGAATGATGTCTGTCAGGTGCAGACCGAGTGTCACCAGCTGTGAACTTAATTTAACAAAAGATCTTCTTCTACAGAACTGCATAATAGATTAAATACAAACTTTGCATTAATGATGCATATGAGAAGCTGACGAAGTGTTGTTACTTCGGTGCTGATCCATTATCCAACATGGCTGCCAGTGATGGATTGGACCCTAAGGGGAAATGCATACAAAGATATCATGGTAAACCACTGAATGGATTCAATTTAAACATTGCATTATTGAAACTTGTGAGATTTTGACCAAGCTTGTTACTTTGGTGCTGATCCGTCTTCTGACATGGCCACCAGTAGCAAAACTTAGTCTAACATTGGACCCAGTTTGAAACGCATAAAAAGATCTTCTCCTCTGAAACTGATTTAACAATTTCAGTAGAATTTTGATATGATAGTCCTTTGGTGACCCTCTTCAAAGTTTTATGTTAAATAGCTGCCAGCAGGGAACGTAGATTAACATAGGCCCCTTTAGTTTTGAAACTGCATTCAAAAGCTTCTCTGAAACTGCTTGAACAATTTTAATTAAATTTTATCAAAAGTTTCTGATTTTTATGTACATACACCACCAAAGATGGACCATCAGTTGGGAATTATAGTGTTGCATAGGACCTAGGTGAATGATACAGGCTCTTGAGAGCCTCTTGTTTGTAGTAATTCTGAGGTCATGTAAATGCATACCACAAATATAATTTATATTTCAGTCTCACAAAAATAAATTCATACATTTTGGACGGAAATCAAGAAAAATAACCACTTCTACAGTATTCATTTTTAGTTCGTCTCAACGAAGTTTAGGGGGACTATTGGAGTTCCCCCGGCGTCCTTGTCCGCATCCACGTCTACGTCTACGTCCACGTCCACATTTGGGCATATATCTCTGCAACTATGAAGGGTAGGGTCATCAAACTTTGTGTGCAGATGCATCTTGGGCTATCGCACAGCCTCCAAGAAAATTAGGTCTCTTTGGCCTATATTTTCCGCTTGAGTGGCTTTCATTTAATTTTAGGTCCGAGTTGATATCTCAGTAACTGTACATGGTAGGATCATCTTACCTTGCATGTGCATGCATCTTTGGGGGTAGGTCAGCATCCAGGCAAAATTAGGTCACTTTGACATACATTTTCCGCATGATTGACTTACATTCAAGTTTACGTCCGAGTTCAGATTTAAGTAACTGTACATGATAGGATCATCTAACCTTGCATGTGCATGCATCTTTGGCAGTAGGATAGCATCCAGGCAAAATTAGGTCACTTTTCCGTTTATGTCCGAATTCAGGTCTTGATAACTGTACATGGTAAGATCATCTAGCCTTTGTATACATGCATAAGGGATGGTAAATGAGCACCCTGGCCAAATTGGGTTTCTGTGTCCATGTGCCATAACGAGGCGAACTTTGTAATCGTTGATTCCCTATGTTATCTATTTTATCCTTATACCCATACTTCCCATGGGGGACAGGAGTATACTGTTTTTGATGTGTGTGTGCATGCATGCATGTGTTGGTGTGTGTTTGGGTCCGTCTAACACATTTTGGTAGCATTTATCTCTGCAATGGTAAAATGTAAAAATCTGAAATTATGTCAGAAGCTTGGCATGATGGTGTGGGATGCATTTTCAGACCTGTGCAAATACTACTTCCTGTTAACTGAGTCAATTTTTCCATTATGGCCATATATTGAAATTTTGCATCAAGGATTTCTCAGCTTGTGTATGTAGTAATGATTTGATATTTGGGCTGAGGTTTTGATGTGATGAGTTGTATTGTGTCTGCCCTTTTCAAGTCTGTCACTGATCTATTTCCTGTTTGCTTATAACTTTTGATGTTTAGCTCACCTGGCTATAGCAGGAATATAGCCAGGGTGAGCTTTTGCTATCAATTTTCATCCGTTGTCTGTCCGTCCCTTGTCCGTCCGAGGTAAACTTTTCATTCAAAGATCTTCTTCTCTGAAACAGCTGGGCCAATTGAAACCAAACTTGGCCACAATAGTCCTTAGATTGTCCCCTGCAAAAAAGTTGTTTTCCAGATCCACGCTATATCCAAAATGGCGGCCAGCAGGGATCATCGTTTTAATATTGGACCTTATGGTAAAATTCATTCAAAGATCTTTTTCTCTGAAACTGCTGAGCCAATTAGAACTGAACTTGGTCATGGAAGTCCTCAATGGTCCTCTGCGAAAAAAAATTGTTTTTCAGATCCATGCTATATCCAAGATGGCCGCCAGGAGGGATCAGTGTTTTAACATTGGATTCTATGGGAAAACATTTACTTTTGAAGATCTTCTCTGAAACTACTTGGCTATCTGAAACCAAACTTGGCCACAATAGTCCTTAGATGGTACCCTGCAAAAAATTTGTTTTTCAGATCCGTGCTATATCCAAGATGGCTTACAGCTGGGATCATAGTTTTAACATTGGACCCTATGGGTAAACACATTCAAAGATCTTCTCCTCTAAAACTATGGGGCCAATTTAAACAAAACTTTGCCACAATAGTCTTTAGATGGTCCCCCTGTGAAAAAGTTGTTTTTCAGATCTGCGATATCCAAGATGGCTGCCAGCAGGGATCATAGTTTTAATATTGGGCCCTATGGTAAAATACATTCAAAGATCTTCTTCTCTGAAACTGCTGAGCCAGTTGGAATGAAACTTGGCCACAATAGTCCTTAGATGGTCCCCTGCAAAAAAGTTGTTTTTTCTAAAGATCAAGGCTATATCCAAGATGGTGCCAGCACGGATCATAGTTTTAACATTTGACCCTATGGGAAAACACATTCAAAGATCTTCTTCTCTGAAACTGCTAAGCCAATTGGAACTAAACTTGGCCACAACAGTCTTCAGGTTGCCCCCTTTTCAAGCCCATTTCTCATCTACTTCCTGTTTGCTGATAAAACTTTGATTTTTTTTTTCGTTGTAGCCATATATTGAAATTTTTCATGAAGGATTTCTCAGCTTTTTTGTGTAGTAACGATTTTATATGTGGTCTATAGCTTTGGCATAATGATTTTTACCCTGTCTCCCCTTTTCAAGTCTGTCACTTATCTACCTCCTGTTTGCCGATAATTTTTAATTTTTTCCATTATAGCCATAATATATTGAAATTTTTTGTCAAGGATTACTCAGCTTGTGTATTTAGTGATGACTTGATATTTGGTCTGAGGCTTTAGTGTGACGAGTTGTACCATGTTTCTCCTTTTCAAGTTTGTCACTGATCTACATCCTGTTTGCCATTAACTTTGTTTTATATGCCCCCTGCTACCCATTTGGAATAGGGATATACTGTTTGAGGTCTTTGAGTATGTGCCTGGATGGGTGTGTTGGTGTGTGTGTAGGACCATCCATAACACATTTTCATTGCATTCAACTTGGCAATGGTAAAAGTTACATATCTGAAATTTTGTCGCAATTTTTTTATAGTCATGCCATATTGTGGGATGCCTTTTTAGACCAGGGATACAGCTTCTTCTTTACCGACTTTGTCAATTTTGACGCTTGTAGTATTATAGAGTAATTTTTTCTTGAGGATTATACTATTGTTTCCATACTTGTATTATCTCCACACTTGTACTATGTTTTCTGTATTGGGTTCACACAAACTTGAAATTGCACTTAGCATATATGATTCAGGGTACAATGAACAGGGGTATAATTGAATGCCATTCAGAGAGCTCTTGATTATGTACGTTCAGTTATATTGATGCCAATAGTAATGACAACATATTTAATATATTTGATACATCTTATTTATTATTTCTATAGGTTTAATTATATCTACACCAACAGGAAGTACAGCGTATTCTGTGTCAGCAGGAGCTTCCATGGTTCATCCTAATGTGCCAGCCATTATCATTTGTCCAATTTGTCCACATTCCTTATCATTCCGACCAATTATAGTTCCTGCTGGAGTAGAAATCAAAGTAAGTGCACCATCCACTCTACAGTAGAACTTCGATGGCATGAACACCATGTATGTCTCAAACCCATTTTCTGGTCCCTTTGTTCAAGTTTAATCATAGTTCTACCTCATTAGCTGGAACTGTTTTCATCAGTTCCCTTGGGTGTAGGAGCAATCGCAGTTCGACTGTATTTAAAATGACTATCTTAACTCATTGACAGGTAATAACAAATTTAATCTAAAAGTTTGTTTTTGTTTGTTTTTTCACAAAAATAAATGTCTCCCCAACATCAAGCACACATAAATATCATCAATTTGAAAATTTTAAATGAAAAAAATCCTTACCTTTTGAAAACATTGGCAAAGCATTTAAAGAAAAAGTTATGCACAACTAAAGCATTGTTGTCAACAACCCTGTGAAATTTGGTTACAACCTGATCATAGATGTAGGAGAAGTAACTTTGACATTTGGTAGGTCACAAAATGAAAGATGTGTGAAAGCTGACAGGAAACAAACAACCAATAGAGAAAAAAGAAAAGAACAGGGCTAGGCAAGAGAAAATACTTCTTAGCCTGAAACAAAAACTTTCTGGTATGCATATATTACAATTTTCAAATTGGTTTTCAGGGTTTACTGGGTTGGTGAGTACCCTTGGTTAATTACAGTCAACCAGTAGAGATATAGGCTCAGTGGTAATAAATTACAATTACTGAAACCTCAGTAAATTAAGTTTCTGCAGATAAATGTTCCTATAGCTAAGGCCATGTAAAAATAATCATTAGATTCTCAGGCTTTTTTTTCAAAAAGGAAGGCGGAAGGGCGGAAGCTTTTGATTATTTTCACAAGTTCATCATCTTTAAAACACTCGTGGAGGGAGAAATTTTGCAAGAAAATCCTTGTTGTTTTCATCAGTAGCCATTTTTACATTATCAGTGTCAATAAAAAGCTGGTTGAACCATGTTTGTCACTTTCCTGCAAAACACTCAGGTGATTTTTGTAACCGGAAACCGATGCCGGACGGACATGAAAAAATCCGGATTTTTGGGAGGTAAAAAAGCAGAAATGCGGGGCCATTTCAAGGAATGCGGCAGAGCCTGAGAAGCTAAACTCTTTTTTTTATTTAGCCTAAAGTGTCTTTGTACTAAAACAATTACCCCAAATAAAAATTCAGTTTCTGCAGATAGTCATCCTCACAACTTTGGTCCCTTCAGTGCATACAGTATCAAAACAGTTGGAAGAT
>MJUU01052256.1:16780-26835 GCA_002080025.1 Modiolus philippinarum
AGTGGTAATAAATAACAAAATACCGAAGTTGCTGTTAATTTATGTTCTGCATATGCGCATTTCGACAACTTATGTCTCATCAGTGCAGATAAAACCAAAAATTTGGAAGTCCATTTACCGAAAATCATGTTACAGCTGATAGAGAATAAATAACTGCACAATAACATTAAAATGTGAATTTTTATCGCTCTTAATTTATAAATAGGTTTATTTTGTAATTATTTTACTTCTGTTCAGGTATACATAAGGTTATTTAGGTTTATTTGAGTTTGAGTTTATTTGAGTAAAAAGACGTGTGTCATGTGTGTTTGGGGTAACATGGTTTTCAAAGTTAGGTAGGTCGATCAAGTACCTAACCTGTACGAGTTATTTTAGAAAAATAACATGCATGTGTTATTACTAATGGAAAAAATTGATAACATATGTATGTTACATGCTTCAAATAGGCATTATGCAGTCATGGTTTTGTTTTAAATGTATACCATTTTATCATTGCCATTATTGTCTAAAAGCATGCTAGGAGTTAGAATCATAGGACTTCTCATAATTTGCCAATATTGCAAAATATACATATGTTATTACAGAAAAAGTATGCCTGTAATAATAAAAGGGTGTTATTACAGCGACTCTACATCACTTAAAAGTGGTTTCCCCAGATCAAAATAATGCCTAATCAGATTATATCTTAATTTATAGTAATGTATGAAAATCAAAGTATGTCAATAGGTTCTGCGCAAGTTTCTTAGTTTATTTGACACTTGGGAATTACTAACAAATTTTTAAATCATATTCCTGTAATAACTAAGCATTGTTATTACAACTTATGTTATATCTCTTTAGAGCCTTGTCTCATTGATTAACCATGGTTCATCAAAAATGTTTTAACTTAATTGAAAACTGATTTATCCAGGCTAAATAATTAGTTTCTGCGCAAACGTCTAAGCAATTCCAAAATGACAAAAAAAGGTAACATATTAAAGGTTGCTACATACATATGTTATTACAGAATTAGGAATAAAGAGCAGATAACTCTAAAAAAACATCTGTAATAACACATGCATGTTATTTTTCTGTAATAACTCATACAGGTTAGGTACTTGTCTGGTAGGTAGGACAAATTTTTTTTTAATATTTTTTTTACATTGTTGTAATGGAGGAACATTTCTGACTTTAACAGTGCTTGTTGTAAAATAGGCAAAAAAAAGTTAGGGTAGGCATGAAATTTTAGGTAGGGTCAGGTTACCCTAAACTCACAACTTTTTTTCTACGCCTTATCAAATTCTTTCAAATCTGTGTGAATTACTTGATTTTCTCACTTTATACTTATTGTCTTAATTCAAACAATTCGTTTTTTTTTAAAATGAAGCACCTGTTTTCCTTCATAGTGCATTTCAACTGACAGGGTCATGACATTAGAATGCATTGCTATGTAACCTTTCTAAAAACTGTAAATGTTTGTTGTGACGTTTTCATATTTTGAGTCAGAGTGGTGAAAAGAATGCATATCGAGGTCACTAATCTGTGACACGTAAACAAACGAAAATTTATACTTAATCCCGTTTGGTTTGGTTGTAGACGTCCTGATTTTTAAGCAGTAATTAAATCCAAATAGATGCAATGCAAGAAGTGCATACTCCAGAATTTCACAGAAAAACTTTAAAATTGAGCGATCAAATTAATTTAACAAATGAAAATTTGGAGAGCCAAAAAACATGTCTGATTTTCATGAAGGCGAGAAAAAATAAGTATCTTTTTCATTTTCACCATCTTCGAAATTTAGGTTAAGTACAGTGTGAGAACCGGAGTCCACACATCCCAGTGTTTCCGAACACCACCAACCTTTAGATGATTATGCCATTTTTTTGCAAACATAAAACGTTGTGTCAACAAGTTTACAACTTTGACATTTAATATTTGAAGAAAAGAAAAAAATAAGTTTTGGCAGTAAATTATGTTATTTGCTTCAGAAAGCTAAAACAGCTATTCTGTTTAACCCTACTTTTGTTCGGAACACTCCTTTTCAAGTATTTTGTAATATTAATACATAAATTTGCGTCATTAAGTCAACGAAATAATAAGTTTTTTATCACTTGACTCATCTTTCTTTTTAACATTCCTATGTTTGAAGTTTTCTAGGTCATGTGCGGATACAATGTTAACACAAAATTGGATGAAGCTATGTATCACATAGTACATTTTAGTACAGACCAATTTTCTATTTTCTAAAGCTTAACTGAATTTTTCAAAAGTGTTATAACTCAAGCATTTAAAAGCGAATATTTACATTCCAGTTGTTCAGTTTAAAACTTTGTAAATCCAAAGAATTAGTCTAAGGTGCGCGGACACACTGGCCTGCTCTGTTACCCACCCCCCTTCCACCTGCTTCTTGACTCACGCTATACTCGTGTAACAAGGCCTTAGGCACAGACCATTTGATTTTCAGGGGTGGCTGGTATTTTTACCAGAGCCGGGAATTTTTTTTCGCCAGCTTCGCAACCCAGATTATTTTTTTTCCATATCGTCAAACATCCTATTTTCGACCCACTTAAGTATTCGACCTAAACATGCTATTTCAACTAAAATTTTGACGTCACAATTGACGCTTAGTAGGTCGAAAACCGGATAGACGAGGATATACACTATGCTAGGAAATTTTGTTGAGCCAGGTTATTTTTTTCTATTTTTTTTCTACGGGACAGGATCTGGGCCAGATTATTTTTTTTCAACCAAGGTGCTGGTCAGAGAAATTTTTTTGGCAAAATTCTGGGCCAGAAAATTTTTTTCTAAAAAATACCAGGCCCCCTGAAACATGTGAAAATCAAATGGTCCGTGCCTTACTTGATAACTTTGTCCATATTGTTGAATCTATCCAATTTCTGTGTTTGTTGTGTTCACAATGAATTTTGGATTAATTGAAATATAAACTGGTTTTGCCGAGTGAAAGTGGATCATGCAATGTGAGGAAATATTTTGGACAGGAAGTTGTCAGTGTCAGCGCCATTTTACTAAAATTTTTAGCATTCCCCTGTTGAAAAAACTTGAAACAGATGGATTTAACTTGCCTTTAAGGTTATCCTTTCTAATTTCTTTCCCGAGACATGCATGTCAGACCTATGTTCCGGTAAACATGATCATGATGATAGCTCTCATACCTAAATAAGAAGTACTATGTTGTTCTTGATTGCCTATAAAACGAGTCGCCGCTCTTAAGTACATCTAATGTGTGTACGCCGGCGTGAGTGGTAAAAAGCCCCCTGGCCGGGGAGTAAAAAGCGTTCTGGCAAATTTCATATTTATTTAAAGACTTTAGACTTAGACTTTTATTTTTCTCTCAGACACAGTAAGTGTTACATGAGGTACATATTGAAACAAAAACATAATACAAATGACGAAATGAGCAGATAATATAACATATACATATACATCATGTACATAATGAGTATTCCCTCTTTTCGTAAGCCGGGATCAAATCCGGGTCAGGTTTTTGCGGGACGGTATCGTTGATTTTGAAGTTATTCCCCTTAGCCCATGACAACAAAACTACGACTAACTTGTCAGTCAAATCAAAGATTTATTAATAAAAATTCCCTGAGAGTTCAAATTTACCTCGTGTTTGATTTTTCTGAGTACTTTTTTAACCCATCAAAATTACGTTTTGTCTTCTTTGCTCAGGTATTCCGCATATGCCGAAAAATATTGAAAATGTAGATTTCCCTCTGTTTTGCCTTTGTTATGATACCGTCCGAGAAGGGAGATAACTGCTGCAAAAAGAGCTAAATTAATGCATGGTCCCGGCTTACGAAAATCGGGAATACAATCAAAGTAACAGCATTAAACCTTTTATAAATTTAGCAACTCTTACCATAAGTTGTGTGTTACATAGTGAAAACATCTTTTCCATTTTAATTATATTTGGTTGGTTATTTCTTCCTTAGAGCAGATATATTATTATTATTACAAACGAACAGATAGCGAAATTCATCGCCAATGGATTCTTGACAAAAAGTACAAATTCTGTCTTCCTTTGTAATATTGAACCATCGACCTGTTTCTATAGGGAGTTTTACATTGGAAGTTTACATTTGGATATATTGGTCACATAAAGTTTGGTAAAAAAAAAAACATTTGAATCAAAAACATAACTCCACCTAATATCATCAAAAATGTTCTTAACATATGACATCCAGTTTAAAACTATATAACCCACTGTCGTGTAAAGTATTCATCAACTTATACAATTTTGAACTTAGCTTATTTTCACTACTAACGAGTCTAAGCCAGTAAGTTATCATTCTTATTTTAACTTGAATAGATAATGGGAAACATCCAAGTTCCCCGTAAACCATATAGTTTGGTGTGGTTTGTCTAACATGTAATATCTTCTTACAGAACTGTAAGTGAATTTTTTTCTAGAGAATCAATGTTTTCAAACCCCCATACCTCTGAACCATACAGTAAGATTGGCTCCACTAGGCTATCAAATAATTTTAATTGTAAATCTATAGGTATAGATTGATTTTTAATACGTCTATATACAGCAAATAAAGCTTTCCGAGCTTGTTCAATCAATTTACGTTTTGCTTTAACAAAAGATCCATTATAATTAAAGTCTAAGCCTACATAAGCCTAGATATGAATAACTGTCGACAATTTCTAAGCGGCTTCATTTTTGATAGTGAATACAGGTATATTTCTTGGTTTACGTTTATTAAATATAACAACCTTTGACTTGGACAGTTATTTGTACCAGAATGTGTTCATTTGATTGATATAAGCTTATGACAATATCATTGCAGATTAATAAATTAACACTTATGATCGTGATTTTCAGTTATTGATTTTTCTGCGATTCAGTTTTGTCTGGTTTGTACTGCACGTCTAAACTTTTTGTGTATATAAATTGATGTAAACATTTCCCGCCAACATACAGGCAAATTATCAAGTTATGAATGAACTTTTTAGGCCACGCCTCCTGTCATGCAGTCACAAAAATCATTCATGTTTGAATGGCCAGTTATAGCGATTATAAAGGCTTAAAACTTCAGGCTCTCGCGTTGGTATATAATAAATACCCATTATCTTTAGGAAAGTTATTATACTGGTTTTGTCGGAATAAAAGACAAAGAAACGAGTCCGTATGTCCTTCCTATAGACCAGGAGAACCGCAATTACTGAATTATATTGTGAGTTTTGTTTGGTCACCGTTACTAATATTAATCTAGGAAATTCTGGCAACTCATCAAACAAAATATACCTTTTTTGTCTGGGTAAAAGAATGCTGACGTCAGACTAGCTTTTTGGAAAATTAATACTTGTAAAAATAATTATTGTTACCTGAGACCAGAACAGAGTCTAATTATGGAACCTTCACTGGATGCGGGCCTGTTTTAAATGAAGTAACAATAAATTTCATCCTTATTGTTACCTGGTGTTATTGTTATATGACAAAAGGGATTCAAGACAATTACAAATTCATTTGATATAAAGAGTATTAAAACTTGTCAGTACAAAAATATGATTCAGATTATGTTCTTTCTTTAATTTCTGATGGCATTTCCTCACAACCAGTATGTTGATTTTGGTGGATTTTTTAGTCCAACACACGTAAGGTGATACAATTGTAGACAGCCATCGCATACTATTGAAGCGCGATGGTGAACGTCGTCATTGCAAACAAGGCAATTCCAGTGTGTCTCGTCCTGTTTTGCAGAAATGTTTTCTTTCAAGTAAATTTGAGTTCCTGGTATTTTAAGTCCTTATTAGAAATTTCCCTCTTCAATTTTGCACTTCCAATTTTGGTGGAGCTCCTTTTGTATAATTGAACATATTTTGTGTCCTGGTAAATCCTACTTTTATTTTCAAATTCCTCAAAAGAATAGAATTTTTTCCCCAATAAACAAAAATCCGCTGTCCTCTCTGACATGTCGGACGCCATGTTTTCATATAATAGGGGCGAGATCTTTTCAAATCAGGGCCTGTGGTAATTTATATATAAGGACAAAACTAACATAGTATATTAACATTTATTTACTTATTTTTTATTTCATTCAAATTTCTTTGTATTGTACATTTCTTGATTTTAAACAATATTTCTATTCATTCATTTTACAATTTAATAATAAGTGACATGATAACTTTATACGAATAATGAGGTAACAATAAGTATAACAATTATTGACAGGTCAGCATCCGGTGAAGGTTCCATAATAAGTCTCTGTTCCCGTCTCAAGTAAAAATAATTATTATTAGGATTACTTTTCCAGGTAATTCTAGCCAGTGCCTACATTGTATCCTGCAAGTTTTACATTGTATCCCTTAGTAGTAATATTATATGTCCTATGGTAGTTACATTGTATCATTCAGAGGTTACATTGTATCCTGCAGTAGTTACTGGTACATTTTGATTGTAGTTACAGCATTGTATCCTTTAGTAGTAACATTGTAACCTGCAGTATACAGATACAGATACAGATACAGAAAATATTTATAGGGAGCAGGGTAACCCTGAGGGTTGCAGACTGAGATCGAGAAACTAGACTTTCAATCACTACTGCACTGTAGGTTTATGTCTCACTGAAGACGAAGAGGATTAAGTAAGTAAGTAAGTACTGCATTGTAGGTTGGAACCCTCCCATGTCATGACCCTAGATCTCTTGGGTTACACCGATTTTCCTAGCCGCTGCACCGTAGCTATTATGGTCCTTGTGCTGATTTTTAAATGTTGCAGATCTATGATCCGCCAAAGCAGAAAAAATAAAAGGACCTATTGAGCTACGGTTCCGCAGCTACGATTTTCCTACTTGGAACTATACTTTTGCGACCATGCCAGATATTCGTGAACAGTAATCCCTTTTGGGATTCGAAGCCAGAGATGTTTTTTGATATTGGGAGGCAGCCAATATCAAAAAACAACTCAGGCTTCAGATCCCAAAAGGGATTATCGTGAACAGTTGCTTTAATGGTTGATAATTCCAAATGTAATTTTACATAAATTTCATTTTCATTTGTCAACGTCATGAATAGCAAACGGAAATATTTTTCGATATTTCCGTTTGCCCATTAATCTGCTCCGCAAAAATATAGTGCAGCAAATAAAGACGTCCGGTTGCATTACATTAAACATATTTTATTTGCAATATATAAAGCAAAAGGGGCTGGACATAAGTTTTACAAAGTTATCGAGGTCCTCTCCAAATACAGAAATAATACATAGAAAACTATCAGTACATAATGACGACATGAAATATATATGTAATATATAAACACAACATGCAAATGATGATAATTAATTATAATAGAAATAAAGATAATTATTTTAATTATAAACAAAGTAATAGTAAGAAAAGGAAAAGAAAATAAGAAGTAAATAAATGACTAAATAATTAGAAAGCAAGTAAAAATCGAGAAAAAATGAAAGAAATAAAAGTCAAAAAGAGTCCTGGAGTGAAATGTGTGATTTCAAAATATATCAATCTTTAAATCGTTGAGTTCTTTTCAGGTAAGAATGTACACGATCAAATATATGAACGTTGTCTAAATAAGGTAAATCACTGTGACCAGCCAAAACCAACTCTACTGTAATAGTGAATTTATTTAAATCTCTAGATAAAAGTGTTCTGTGATCGTCATAGAGAGGACATTTCATAAAAATGTGGATGCAGTCTTCAAAAGGATGACCACAGTTACATGGTGGGAAGTGTTTTTAATTTACTCGATACAAGTCAGCATTTAGAGAACTGCACATATGTCGTAATTTAGTATGAATAATATTTAATTTTCTATCCCCAAAAGTAAAATATGAAGGGGGTTTCGGAGTTTGCAATTGACTCTTCCTCTTAAATATATTAATGTTAGGAGAATTCCTAATTTCAGGATTCAATCGATTCCAATCATTGGTGGCTGAAGGGAAAAACGAGTTTTTTGTGATTTCCAAACGACAATAAGGAGTAACATAATTCATATTATTTCGTAAATTGTATTGAGATTGTTGACTTACCAAAGGCGGTAGTAAATCACAAAGATAATCGGGGGCAGTATTACTATAAATGGAATAAAATAAAAATAGTTATCTCGTTCGCCTTCTATCTGATAATAAATCCCAACCAGTTTCAAAATAAATTGATTCTCGACTTGCAAATAATGCTAATCCTGTTACTTTTCTCCCCGCCTCTAACTGTATTTTTTCTAAACTATCAGAATCCTGCTGAATACAACCATCCCATAATTCATAAGCATATTCTAAGACCGGTCGTATAAAACATAAGTAAATAAGTGAAAGACAGTTTCTACTCAATACTTATTTAAGTTTTCAAAGAGCACATAATTTATTACTTGCTAATTGAATAATGTTTGTAATATGAGTATGAAATTTACCATTATTGTCAAAGATAATCCCTAAATGTTTATGTGATGAAACAATATCAACTGGATCTCCTTCAAACTTAATATCTATATCTTCATAAGATTCATTCGTGAAAAACATGGCATTTGTTTTGCTTGGATTGAAGCTAACAAGCCATTGTTTTGACCACACAGAAACAGCTTCCAAATCAAAATCAATAACACCTTCAACAGTGTATTGACTCTGACTTGAATATGAAAGAGAAATATCATCAGCAAACAGTCTAGTAAGGCTTAACAAATTATCTGCAATATCACTGACATACAGCAAAAATAATAACGGTCCAAGAACTGATCCTTGTAGTACCCATGCATTAATATTTTCAAAAGGCGACTCAGAATTAGTAATAAAAACACGTTGTTTTCTATTTAAAATATAACTTTCAAACCACTGCAGTAACTTATTATTTATACCATATGATTTCAGTTTTATTAATAGGTCTTTATGCCATACACGATCAAAAGCCTTAGAGATATCGCATAAAACAAGACAAGTAATACAGTGATCATCTAAAGACATGCAAATTATGTAATAGATTTTTATTAGCTGGTGAACAGCAGAATGACCTGGAATAAAACCAGACTGAAATTTATATAAATGATTATTTAGTATTAGATAATTAAATACCTCTCTAAAACAACTCTTTCAAAGACTTTGCCAACACACGATAACAATGATATTGCTCTGTAATTTGCAGTTAAAGACTTAAAGTTAAAGGCATAACAGTTGCATATTTCCACTATGTCGGGACAAATTAAATAAGTGTGCCAATGGAATACAAACAGTGTCACATGTTTTCTCAAGCATTTGGTGACTAATAGAGTCATGACCTGCTGCTTTGCTTAATTTAAGTATTTGACATACATTGTTTTGACCAAAATGTCACGTACTTGATTAGGCGTTATTTGGAAAAAGACCACTGTTTTATCTGTTCTTGGACTGTACTTTATTTTCTTGTTATCATAGAACTCAGAAATATTATACCAACTGTAAGTCATACTATTTATTTGGGATAGGCCGAAGGCATACTGCCTATTCTTATCTAGTACCAAGGGTTCTTCGAACTGAGTCACAAAATTAGAAGGGGTGTTTTTCCCTTTTCTTGCCGCATAACTAGAAAGTGTTATCTTTTGATCCATTTTTTATTACTCAAAATATTTTCTATGAATCCCTTCATGCTGATCTTCCGTTATATCCCCATTCTCCAGAAGAGTGTCCAGAGTGGACATTCCTTCGTTTACCAGTTCGTCACTGGTATTGCCAGACTCGATACCAGCAATCAGAAGCTCTAGCCGATCTACAAGACTAGTCGCGCCACACAAAATATTCTTGTATTTGCCACTTGGGTGTGATGAAAGAGTGACTAGTTTTCTAAATATCCGCTTTGCAGAATCAGAATACGCTTTTTTGGGATTGTTACCTCTAGGTCACTAGGTCGACGAAGTCGTCGTCCACCCTTTCGTCTACTACTTCTTGTCCTGTATTGTCTAGTCCAAAGATCTCCTTGAACAGCTATCCTCAACCAGTCTTACCCATTGCCATATCATTCAAACTTTTGACTTTTCTACTCTTTATACAACCCTTCCACACAATAAACTGAAAACAGTAATTGCAGATTTAATACATCAATGTTTCTGCACTAAAAATGGAGAAC
>MJUU01052256.1:61843-83604 GCA_002080025.1 Modiolus philippinarum
CTGCAGTTCTCTGTATTTATACTCTTAAATTCTGTACTTAAAATTTTCGTGATCTCTTCCATGAAGGAATAGCCCAGTGCTTCTGGATTTCAAAAATTCTAAACCACAATTAAAATCGTAGGATTATAAGATTGGTTAGAATTACGAAAGTGGATGATAATCTTACCATAAGTGACAATGGTTCTGGATTTCAAAAATACTAAACCACATTTGAAATCATGGGATTACAAAAATGGTCAATACAAATTCCTACTCAACCACTTTTGAAATCTTAGCCCATTTTGTAATCTCTCCTTCAACTTAAAGAATTTCATCAAAATAATGTCGATCTTTACTTAAAGTGACAGTGGTTCTAGATTTCAAATATACTAATCAAATTTTTAATCGTAGGATTACAAAAGTGGATGAGGGATTACAAAAGTTGTTGATAAAAATTCTTAGTCAAACACTTTTGAAATCTTAACCACTTTTGTAATCCCTCATTCAGCTCAATAACTTTCATAAAAAAAAATTCTTGATTTTTACTCCAAGTGACAGTGGTTCTTGATTTCAAAAATTCTTAACCACATATGCAATCGTAGGATTACAAGAGTGGTTAGGGATAACACAAGAGGTTGATAAATCTTCCCTATAGTTACAGTGGTTCTGGATTTCAAAAATACTAAACCACATTTGAAATCATGGGATTACAAAACAGTTTAGGAAGTACAAAAGTGGTTGATGAAAATTTTTAGTCAACCACTTTTGAAATCTTAACCAATTTTGTAATCCCTAATTCAAACTCAAAGAGTTTCATCAAAATAATGACGATCTTTACTCAAAGTGACAGTGGTTCTAGATTTCAAATATACTAAACCATATTTTAAATCGTGGGATTACAAAAGAGGATGAGGGATTACAATAGTGGTTGATAANTATGGGTTTTTTCCTGAAAATGAAAATATGAGTTCATCTGTACATTTAAATCAATTATGCACATAAAATGTTTCTTATTTTAATATACCTTACTATATGCAGGACTTTGATTAATTTCTAATGCAAATTCCTGTTCAATTTTGAACAAATAAAAGGTAGCTGGAGATTTTCATAATTTGATGCAAGCTACTGTATATCTGATAATTGTTCTTTCCAGACAGTAAAATGAAAACAGCATTATTTATAATATTATGGCAGCAACACTTCACTATATATATAGATAACTGCAACTCTGATTCATGTAGACCCATNAAAAGTGGTTAGGGATTACAAAAGTGGTTGATAAAAATTCTAAGTCAACCACTTTTGAAATCTCAACCACTTTTGTAATCCCTCATTCAACTCAAAGAGTTTCATCAAAAATATGTTGATCTTTCCTTAAAGTGATACTATACAGTAAAACCTGTACTTCTGAATCCAAATTATGTTGAACAAAAATCTTAAGAAAGATGGATTACAAAAGTGGTTAGGGATTACAAAAGTGGTTGATAAGACATTTAGTCCAACCACTTTTGTAACCCAAAACCACATTTGTAATCAAGGGATTACAAAAGTGGTTGGGATTACAAAAGTGGTTGTAACAAAGCAGACATGTCATTACGCATAGATATTTCAAAATACACAATTCTCATAAAATGTAAATGTTAACAATGTTAGTGTTTATATTCTATAATGCATTTCAATTCGCACATATGATTACAAAAAATAATAACACAATAATTATTCTGCATTGCAAAATAAATAAAAATGTGAAGGAGCTAGTAAATAAAACTACATTTATACAACAAATATAGGATGATATGCCCTTACGCAAGGTTAAATCGCAGCACAATTCTTCATTAATGATGCCCCCTGCTTAACACCTGTGTTTTCATTGAATAAATGGACAGACTAACAGGTAAAACAATATGCCCAAAACTTTTCATTGCAGGGGCATAAAAGGCATACTGCCTTAAAAGAAGCTATTATATGTAAATTAATCAATGTGGTATGAACATTAACACAAAGATAAAACATTTGAAAGTACATAAATGTTCCCAGTACAAGTGCTAAAAGAGAAAATGTAATTTACATTTATGTTTATTCTCTTATTATTAAAACAAACTATAGGGGCAGAATATATTTAAAATTCGTATATTTATATGAACTAGAACACTAAACAAGTCACTCAGATAAAGCGCCTTTCCATCAATGTATATATACAAAAATACTTGTAAGAAATTAGTTTCTGCAGTATCATCAACTCCTACACTTTGTTTTGTTTTTAGAAAAAGTGGAGGTAAGCCATGGTAAAAAAAAATATAGATTCTTATTACATCCAGCCTCATTTATTTGAGGTCCTTAAAATTTGTGTGTAACACTGCTAACAAATTCTTCTATTTCACATAATTTAAGAACATAGACTGCTAACCTCTGTATAAAAAAAAAACCCCAAAAACAGGAGTCCTGCAGTTGTAAATCATATTTCAATTTTCTACTGATGGATACACTAATACCAAAATGTTGTAGTAAACTGCTGAATACAAAATAAAATCATCTTGTTCGAAATATTTAGAAAAATATGTAAAATGTGAGAACAATTATTCTTTAGCCCTCCCCTGTCCTCCCCACATCCCCAATTAAATGATTGGATTTAAATGTATATGATATAATTCAAAAATGTATTGATAATTGTTTGTTGAAATAAGTTTAAGTTGATATGAATTAGGAGTGCGTGGGGAGAAAAGGGGGGCAAAAAATGGTTTGAGCGGGAACCCATATTAAGCAAACCACTCTAAGAACATTTAACATCGCAATTGCGATGTGAAATGCTCATTAAATATTCTGTGTGGGTTCATTTATATTTCACAGATTCATAAATCTAAAGCTGTGTAGACAATCTTATGAACTGACCAGTAAGCTTCAACTACATCTGTATCAATAGTCAGATTTGCATTCACTTTAACAAACATCAAATCAAGAAGTGATCTAAAATCTGTGGTAATTTTTGTTACAACTTGTTTGCAATTGAATTTTTGTTCAATAAACTGCAAGAAATTATCATTTCCAGAAAGCATATCCAGATTAAAGTCTCCCATGATCAATATATTAGAGTTTGTTGTATCTAATACAGGTAGTAGTTTTTTCATTAATACATCTTTAAGATTATTTAAAGCACATTGTGGAGATTTATATAACACAACTGCTTGTATATGTCCTTTTCCTGATGTAACGTCTACCTTAATAAATTCCACAAGTGGAGATGAAAATTTTACTAAGTCTTCTACCATAAATTCGCATCTCACAAACAAAGAAAGTCCATGGTAAGGTTGTGTTTCTCCAGTTTGTTGTTGATCATTTCTGATAGGCAATGCAAATCCAGGTAAACTATATTCCTCATCTGAATCCCTGTCTGTAAGTCTTGTTTCTGCAATACCAATGATATCTGCACTCATGATATTTGGTTCTTCTTTAACATCTTGAAAATGTGCATGTAATGACCTGGCATTGTGGAAAACAACTTTTAAAACTTCATTTCCTATTGTGTATAATGGTTTATAACACAATTCTAAAACACCCTCTGTTTTTAATCTTATCAATTCCTCTTTAACAGCATCTGAAACTGTTATTTTGCTTTCACATAAGTCCAAGATGTGTAACCCCTGTAATAATCTTACTCTACTGAGAGCTACATAATGTATGTGTGATATTTTGCCTTTACATTTACAACAACTTCATCAACTGTATCACCTTGTGACTTATGAATTGTTTTGGCAGCAGATGGACGAAGAGGAAACTGTATTCTCTCGAATGACTTGTTTATGTATGTAAATGATCTTTTGATGTCAAATATTGGAGTCCATACCTTGTTGATGTTTTCATTGTACAAAGAACTGTATTTTTTTCTTGAGTATTTTGTTGTATAGAGAATGTTGTATAGAGAAATAAAGTTTGTTCATGTTCTATTTGGTTCATTATGATTCACATTGATATTGTTACTCCATGATGTTTGTTTGTCCATGATCACTAGTTGTGGGTGGCTGTATAATGTTATGACAGTAAGTCGGGAATTTAAATGTAAATGAGTACAAGTCAATAAAGTTTTTGTTAGCAATCTTTATTTTCCTTTATTTCAATGTTAAAATCCAGATAATACATTCCCGACCTCACCCACAATTTAAAGTTGTCTAATTCTACATTTATATCCAAGCTGATGTTATTGCGCTTTGCTTTTCTTTGGAAAAGCAACTGATGTTATTGCGCATCTATGTTCTGTGGAAAAGCACTTGATGTTGTTGCGCTTCTCTCTTGTGGAAAAGCAACTGATGTTATTGCGCATCTATCTTGTGTGAAAAAGCAAGATAGATGCGCAATAACATCAGTTGCTTTTCCACAACTAATCTAGGGACTACAAAAGTAGCTGAGATTACAAAAGTGGTTCGGATTACAAAAGTGGTTGATTTTGAAATCCATGGTAATATTTCCATTACAAAATTGGTTAGAGATTACAAAATTGGTTGATAAAAAATCTTAGTCAACCACTTTGGTAATCTCAACCACATTTATAATCCCTTATTATTAAGATTGCGGTGAAAGATTGAAATTTCTCAGTGAAAGAAAAGTGATAATTAACTGTGAAATTATTTTCCATAATTTCACTCTATGAAGTGACGTCACAAAAGACGTTGTCAACGTTGTTGTTAAGCAAACGTCGCAGCGGATTAACATAGAAAACGTAGTTCATGCAATGAATCTTAAATTAAACCGCTATGTTTTAAGTGAGAGGTCTATATAATAAAGACAATAACTAATCCGGGATTCTGATTATCGAAAATATTCAACTCATGATCGAAAAACGCTGTAATTCACTCATGCGCTGCGCGCATTCGTGAATTACTGCGTTATTCGATCATTCGTTGAATATTTTGCGATAATCAGAATCTCTGATTAGTTATAGTATAAATATTCAATTCAATGAGTTTGATCGAAAAAATGGTGATCTTTACTTGAGCTGACACATGTTCTAAATTTCAAAAAATACTAAACTTCATCTGAAATCGTAGGATTACAAAATTGGTTAGAGATTTCAAAAGTGGTTGATAAAAAATCTTAGCCAACCACTTTAGTTTGTAATCCACTATTCAACTTAATATATATTTCAGACATTAAACTATATTTAAAATCGTGGGATTACAAAAGTTGTTGGGGTTTAGAGAAGTGTTTTTTAAATAATTTTGAATTCCATATGTTTAAAATGTTTGCCATAAACTACACAAACATTTCAAGGACAGTTGCTAGGTAGAATTCCTAAAAACTAGTGGAAAACTACACAAACAATTTAAGTATGATTGCTAGGTAGAATTCCAAATAATAAGTGATCTTTGAGACTTTCAGGAAGTTAACCAAAATTAGAATCAAATATTTTTGAAATCCAATTGATAAAAATGTTTGTCCTAAACTACACAAACAATTTAAGTATGGTAGCTAAGTAGAATTCCAAAAAAATAGTTTTCTTTGAGACTTTCAGGAATTTACCAAAACTGGAATCAAATATTTTTGAAATCCAATTGATAATAATTTTTGTCCTAAACTACACAAGCATTGCTAGATAGAATTCCAAAAAATAGGTGGTCTTTGAGACTTTCAGGAAATTTACCAAAAGTGGAACCGCCTTTCAGAATTCTTAGTTATCAGAATTTTGTTTTTTTACCAAACAGTTGTCAGAATATAAGATAATATGCCAAAATTTAAAAAAAAAATATGTGTCTTTGACATTTTCAGGAAATTTACCAAAGTTGGAACCGGAACCAAAATTCCAAAAGCTTATTGCAAATTTATAGACTATATGCAACAATTCTGCATAAAGATTTAATACCTCAATCCCAAAATGTAGGAGCAGTTTGCGTCACATGCCACATCCAAATCTTTGGGTCTTTGTTAAAATTCACATCATGGGGATTCTTGTTTGCACCAAGACCGATATCAAAAATCTGAAAGCTTATTGCGCATCTACAGACTATTTACAACAATATCTACAACAAAATTTAATCCCTAAATTCATAAATGTAGGAGGAATTATCCCTACATCCAAAAATGTAGGAGGAGTTTGAGTCACAAGAAAAGTGTGACGGACGCACGGACAAGACGGAGGGGGATAAAAATGTTGAATTTGCCTAAAGTGACTTTGGTTCTGGATTTCAATAATGCTAAATCACATTTGAAATCGTGGGATTACAAAAGTGGTTAAGGATTACAAAAGTAGTTGATAAAAAATTGTAGTCAACCACTTTTGTAATCTCAACGATTTTTGTAATCTCTCATTCAACACAAATGGTTTAATAAAAAGGTGTTGATCTTTTACTTAAAGTGACAGTGGTTCTGGACTTCAAAAATGCTAAACCACATCTGAAATCGTAGTATTACAAAATTGGTAAGGGATTACAAAAGTGGTTGATAGAAATTCCTAGTCAACCAACCACCTAACTCAAAGAGTTTCATCAAAAAATGTTGATGTTTACTTGAAGTGACAGTGGAATACTAAACCACATTTGAAACCGTGGACTAACAAAAGTGGTTTAAGATTACAAAAGTGGTTGATAAAAAATCTTAATCAATCACTTTTGTAATCTCAACCACTTTTGTAATCCCTTATTCAAATCAAAGAGTTTCATCAAAAAGATGTTGATCTTTAGTGACAGTGGTTCTGGATATCATAAATACTTAACCACATTTGAAATCGTGGGATTACAAAAGTGGTTGATAAATAATCTTAGTCAATCACTTTTTTGATCCCTCATTCAGCTCAAAGAGTCTTATTTAAAAAATGTTGATCTTAATCAATCACTTTTGTAATCTCAACCACTTTTGTAATCCCTTATTCAAATCAAAGAGTTTCATCAAAAAGATGTTGATCTTTACTACAACTAACAGTGGTTCTGGATTTCAAAATACTAAACAACATCTGAAATCGTAGGATTACAAAAGTGGTTAGGGGTTACAAAAGTGGTTCAGAAAAAATCTTAGTCAACCATTTTTGTAATTCCTTATTCAACTCAAAGAGTTTCATAAAAAAATGTTGTTCTTTACTTAAAGTAACAGTGGTTCTGGATTTCAAAAATACTAATCCACATTTGAAATCGTAGGATTACAAAGGTGGTTGATAGAAATTCTTAGTCAATCACTTTTGTAATCTCAACCACTTTTGTAATCCCTCATTCAATCCAAAGAGTTTCATAAAGAAGTGTTGATCTTTTCTTGTGAAGTGACAGTGGTTCTGGATTTCAAAAATACCAAACAACATCTGAAGTTGTAGGATTACAATATAGGTTGATAAAAAATCTTAGTCAACCACTTTTTAATCCCTTATTCAGCTCGAAGAGTGTTATTTAAAAAATGTTGATCTTTACTTCAACTAACAGTGGTTCTTGATTTCAAAATACTAAACAACATCTGAAATCGTAAGATTACAAAAGTGGTTAGGGATTACAAAAGTGGTTGATTCCACCACTTCTGTAATCTCAACCACTTTTGTAATTCCTTATTCAACTCAAAGAGTTTCATAAAAAAGTGTTGATCTTTTCTTGTAAAGTGACAATAAAAAATTTAATACAATATAATTAATAATATATTTTTGTGTTGAAGACCGTACGGTGACCCCTAGATGCTTTGTTTTGGATCTTGTCCTTTTTCTAGTTAGTTTAATTTATGTCTATAAGAGTCTAGGATGATGTTTATTTCGCTGGACTTGATTGCTCTTTGTTCAGGGGCCGATTCCGACCTGCCGTTGGGTGTGGGGTTTTCTCACCGTTCATTGAAGATCTTATGGTGGCTTTGAGTTGTTATTACTCCCCTTCGGGTCGTTGTCTCTTTGACACATTCCCCGTTTCCCTTCTTTTTTTCTATAGAAACTAATGCAATGTTGTCTGTTTAAGCTCAAGAGGGACATGAATATAATGGCACTGTATAGCCACTACCAGCACTTGGCAAAACTGATTCCAGAGACCGTAATAGTCGCCACCGAAGTCTGTTTTGAAATCTGAATTGGGTGTAATTCTTACTGACAATATAGGATTATAGAACCTAGCAGAAATGCCACCGAGAGCTTTTGCGCAGAATGACATCAACCATACGATAGATTCTAATTTCTTAATAATAAATTATCGTCTTGTTTGATATGAGAGTCCAAATATCATATATTATAAGTAAATCTGGACAGAAATATCCCTTTGAAAATTGAAGACATCTCAATACATATCCCCATAATCAAAATATCCAATATTCCCTGCCAGTTTAGTCCGAAATATCCAATATCCGAATATACCTGTAGTACATCACCTCGTCTGTTAAAAGATGTGTTTTCTCTCTATAATTGGATGTCTGGTTTATGCAATGTCAAAAGTTGATAAAACAACGGCAGTAGAATACCGAAGGAACAATGGAAGCGAAGACTCCAAAAATCGAAATCCGAAGACATGGCAAAAACGGCAACAGAGAAAAACAAAGACAAAACAAGGACGTGAGACAGCTACAAGCACGGAAATAAAAAGACGACATAAAAAACTAAGGCACGCATAGGTGTGGTTCTCCCATGAAAACCGGGAGTGACATCAGGTGCTACGGAAGGGTAAGCATGTCCTGCTCCGTTAGCAGCACCCGTCACACTATCAGTGAGTCAATCCAGGGTTGAGTCAAAACCGGTTATGTCATATCCGTGAAGACGTGAAATCTAGCTGAAAATGTCCGTTTTCATTTGGGACACAGACACGTCATATCTGTCAATGATATCATGGTGACGGCCATAAAATTTCTGAAGGGATGAAAGAAACGAAGGCTGAACAAATCCCTGACTAAGCAACTTTTGGGACAGTGCTTTTGCTCAATTAAAAAAAAAATCGCTGTATAAACTACATGCGCGACAGTAACGAATCAACTATGAAATGTACACTCCCTAGGCTGGAGAGGTAGGTATATTGCTGCTCAGAAAGGGAAAATTCACAATTGGGAAGTTAAAATCATCATGTTTGTCATATGGCTTAGATTTCAAACGTCCATCTTCATCAATGTATATAAACAGATCTAAGTACGAAGCTGAAGTAGGTGTGTCAGTAGTCTCTTTAATTTCAAGCTCTTTTGGATAGATCTGGTGTGAATATTCCTTAAATTTTGGATTATTAAGAGAAAGTACATAGCGGAAGCTGAAATTAAAGGACTGGGCTAAATGTTTATCATTTTTTCTGTGTTAGCCTGTGTCAGTAAAAACTGTGTTAGTAAAAACTCATACGAGAAAAGAAAGAGATTAACTAAAAGCGGCGCGCAGTTAGTTCCCATGGGAATCCCGATTGTCTATTGAAAAACGCGACCTCCAAATTCGACAAAATATCTAAGAAAAATAAAGAGCATACATCCCTACCACGGCGAATTGTTTTACCAACTCCACACTGCAATGAAAGACAAACTCCTGTATTAAATATTTTACGAAAGGATATGGAGTAAATAAACATGAGACCATAAACTCCAACTGCAACAATTTTAATGAGCTGTATGGCCATTTCGGACATTAATTCCTCATCAGCAGCACTAGAACCCAAAACGAAGGAAATCCATTGTTTATATCTTCTTTCCATATAAAGAAGGTTCGATTCCCTCCCTACGCAATTAAAAAAATCTACTTGTTAGTGCAAAGTTGGCAAATAAAATGTCCCCGCACAGTTAGAAACACTTCTCTGTCTTTATATTTTTAATATAACTGTCCTGAGGTGGTACAGGGAGGGTTCAAAAGCGTGAGTTATTGCCAAATAATAATCTGTTTTAAGAAAATGCAAAAACATAAACTGGAGTCACTTGTCATGATAAGCCCACAATCATTTCTGAAAATAAGGAATTTTTGTTGTAAAGTTAGAGACTATTTTCCATATTATTTAAGTTACATCTGATGCAGATAGAATAAAGATTAATTTAAATATTGCTGGCCTTTGTATTGAACTTTATTTTTAAAAAGAACAGTTGGGTCATAAATTTAATTTTTTAATTTAACAAAATTAAAATCTTGTGATTACCAACCTTGTTTTAATTTTCATTTGAAATAATTTTAGTATACAATTACCATCATAATTTTTTAAATGCAAATAAATGCTTTATATACAAAAGAAATTGACCCTTTTCTAAGCGCTTACATGTGAAAGCAAAATTTATATAAGACTTATGCAAAATGAAAAAAAAATACATGCACGTTTGTATCTATATTTTGATTGTGAAAAATAAGAATGAATTCAAAAATACTGAAATACTGCTGTACTACCTCAAGTACTGTACTGTATATTTCCTCATAATAATAACAAAAAAAACTGCATGTTTTTATTCATTTTTACTACATTCTACCATGCCACTAATTGTTTTGCCTGCAAAGAAAATTGTGGATTTAAGATCCATATGTAAGCGTTTAAAGGCAAGACCGTCGTCAACAAGTTGAAACTATGGGGAACATTGATGCTACATTTTTATGGTAACTAGTTCATCTTAATCCAAGTGTATGTGGTCCATGTCATTCCCCACATTTGTAGGGAATAACAGAGGTCAGGAATGGGTATACCCTTGGACGGTAAATAATTTCTCCAAATGGTGTTAACGGTAAAATTTATGCCCTCACAATAAAATTGCCAGATATTTCTACAAAAATAATTAGAGATGAACTTTGGTTTCACAAACGCACAAAAAAAATTAAGACAACAAATTAAAATAACTAACATTTTTTCCTATTATTTTTTACAATGTTTTATGACTGCAAATTTAGAATTTATGTACAGGGTAGACATCATTGTCTTCTGTGGGCAGCATCGAATTCAGGGGTTGGTGAGGATAGGCTTTTAAGACAAGTTTAACAGTGTAGACTTGATGTTAAATTTAAGTCATTAACACCGCAGCATTTGGTTGGGCATTTTTATTTACAGGGTTTTATCCCATATTTGTGACCACGACAGCTGAGTCATCCAATCTGATAAACCTTTTTTAATTTATTTTTGTCAGTAAAGTACAGATGAGTTTTATGGCAATATAAAAGAATTTATAACCTTGGAATTAAGCATTTATGCTTTTTTTTCTGGGCAAGCCTTGAGAATTTATTTAAATACATATTATATTTGCTGACCAAAAAAAATAATTCTGAGAAGCATCTGGAGTAAGAAAATTATAATCTATCCCACATTATATCCAGTAAAAAAACGTATATATATTTATTTATTTATAAATAAGACCATATGGAAAAAAAAAGAAAAAAAACATCTGGCTCAAGAACGCAAGAATCTAGATGACAAAAAATAAAACAAAACTCTGTCCTACATGGAAAATACGTCCTCCCTCAAGAAATTATTTGAAACATTTCAAATAAATCTTATTTTGCAAATTATATCCACATTGGATCATGCAAATAAAACATATATACACAAAAATTATGAAACACAGTAATATTAAAAAAACCATACAAACTGCAATAGAATTTAGTTGACTCTTTGACCGGTGTGGACCCTGTGTAAAATCTAATGATTGTTTTATAAAGGTGCATAATAGCATTTTGAACCAAGCAGGTGTTAAAGAGAGACAGTTCCACAACCCCCCCTCCCCCCACACACACACAAACACACACACACTACTACCTCTTCTGACAACTAAAACTGTGACTGCTTTCAAGTAACTGATGTCTAGTTTCTTAAACTAATTAATTAAATGTCTAGTAAATACAGACATGAACTCAAACCACAGAAATATATAGACAGGCCGCACAAAGATCAAGTCCTAGATATGGTCGCATAATTGGTAGAACTTCCGATTCGTCCGACGGCATCTAGATCCATCATGTAGATCTGCACGTAGATTTACTATCCCGTTTTCATTCGATCTCCGATCTTAATCGCGAAAGTTTGATGTTGTCATTGACATATTTTGCAATGTCAAGCACAACTATTCAAGGGACGTAATCCCCAAATCTAGATCGCAACTGGGTTTTAAAAATTCCATTTGACGTTCTTTTAACGTTAGACCACACAAAAAATGCCGGGGCACAGGCCGTAAACATTGACAGATTCTAATATAAATTGACACAGTGGTGCATCAACTATTGCTGCGTACGAAAACTGCTGTTTCTTTGAGATTTTACGACCAAACTTCATCATCACCGCGGAATTCAAATTCTGTGACACTAACATTTTAGCAAAATATATATGAGAAAGTTATATTTATATCAAGAAACGCCAGGCCGTTTTCTATAGACTATTGTATATCGTCATTATGGGGGCATCTGTTTCCATGGCAACCAGTCTATGCAAATTATGGTCCGCTAGAAAGAAGGGTATTCTCATATGTATTATAGTAAACAAAAATGAGATTCGCTGATGGTATTTGAAAGAAATGTGCCTGTCTAGTATATTCAATGTTTAACTGCAATAACTCAGTTTTACCGCATAACGGCATTAACCAACCTGCGTTGTATTGACGTGGTGGTACTTTAAACTTTATGTGGTGGTACTTTGTTAATGCAGTGGTGTCTTGGTACTCTGTCTTTGTGTGGTTGTACTCTGTCTCGGTGTGGTGGTACTCTATCTTTCTTAGGCCGTGGTACTTTGTATTTATATGGTGGTACTTTGACTGTATCTGGCAGTACTTTGACTTTATGTAGTGGTATTTTTGTTAATGTCGTGGTACTCTGTCTTCATGTCTTGGTACTCTGTCTTTGTGTGGTGGTACTCTATTTTTAGGCCTTGGTACTTTATATTTATGTTATGTTACTTTGTAGTTACGAGGTGGTGCTTTGTTTATGTAATGGTACACTGCCTTTATATGGTGGTACTCTGTCTTTGTGTGGTGGTACTCTATCTTTAGGCCGTACTACTTTATATTTATGTCATGGTACTTTGTATTTACGAGGTGGTACTTTGTTTAGTACTCTGTCTTTGTGTGGTGATACTCTATTTTTAGGCCTTAGTACTTTATATTTATGTTATGTTTCTTTGTAGTTACGAGGTGGTACTTTGTTTATGTAGTGGTACACTGTCTTTAAATGGTGGTACTCTGTCTTTGTGTGGTGGTATTCCATCTTCAGGCCGTGGTACTTTGTATTTATGTGGTGGTACTTTGTATTTATGTGGTGGTACTTTGTTTAAGTGGTGGTACACTTTCTTTATGTGGTGGTACCCAGTCTTTGTGTGGTGGTACTCTATCTTTAGGCCTTGTTACTTTGTATTTATATGGTGGTACTTTCACTTTATGTGGTGCTAATTTGTTTAAGTGGTGGTACATTGTCTTCATATGGTGCACAAGACTGCAATCTACTTCACTTCTCAGAACTCTCATATATGACATATTGCTATTCTGATTATTCTGTTAAAATAACAAGTGAAAGACAAGTGCTGAAATCCATGTGATGCTAGTAGATCTTAAATGATATTATCCAACATATTCACATGCACTCGCACATTTGAACTATTCCAAAGGTTCTCGAAATTTTGATACACCTTTGCTCACTCATATAACTCTGTTTGACAACATCATAAAAAATATATAGGTTTTGATTCTAGCGTTTGCAAACACTTTACACTTGAAATTAACTTAGTAAAATCTAGCAAGTATCAGTTCTGTGTTAGACGTGTTNTTGACGAATTGTCCATACTTATGTTTGAACATTTAGAAAAGTTCATTATCGAAAAGTACATTTTAAAAATTAAATCATATGAAAGTTATTAACATTAAGCAAAACTACATGTAAACTATAAAGCTAAACCATATTATGTTTGTTTTTCTATTGTTTATTCTCGAGAAATAACAGCTGAACTTTCAATCTACAGTATGGATAAATGGATCAATCATCACCAAGTCAAAAATGCAATCATCACCAAGTCAAAAAAAGTATATAGTTCAATTATCAATGGATCCTAAAGTCCTAAACAGCATCGTGTAATATCACCAAGTCATAACAGCATCAACGACCCTGGTGATGCAATCATCACCAACGATGCAACATCGTTTCACCAAAATAACAAAACTATATTAGTATACTACTTATCACCAACTTGTATTTTGATGTGTCTTCCACACACAGTTATATTGAAACAAATTTTTACACTACTGAGTTTAATGATACAATTATCACCAATACAGAACACTATACACTCAAATGTGCTCCTTACACACATGTTTAATATTTAAACGAATTTGTAAAATAATCGAGTATGATGATACAATTATGACCAATACAGAACAATATACCCCATATATGCCTCTTACAAATGTATATAATTTTGAATTTGTCATATTATCAAGCATGATGATACAATTATCACCAATAAAAATTAATGTTGTAGACATACTTCTACATGTTTTATATTGTAAGTAAAATTGTTCGTTATTATTGACTTTCAATGCTTTGTATTAACAAGTTTATTGGTCGATTAATGGTGGCGGTCTTTTAACATAAGTAGACTGTGTGCTTTCGGAGGCAATTTGTCCAGCGTATTCGGCAGGTTCTCCGACTATTTGTACGAGATATTCAAAACCACCCTATAACTGCCTTTTTGCCAAGATACGTTTGACTTTCAAACCAGTGTCCGAGTCGGAAACTATTGAATCAGGATTGACAAAGTTCGTAAAGCGACTGGGCTTACGCGTCTTCCTTGTTGAACGCCTGGTCTTATTTGAATTTGTATTTTCCGCTGTTGTTTCGGAATCTACATTACTTATTTCCTTCGCTTTACTCTTGTGTATCAGAATCAGATCTTTCACCTACAGAATGATTTTTATCAAAATAGGATCCAGGATTCGGTGGCCTAACATTGTCACGTTTTAGTCTGTTGACATGTACCGGATGTTTAAATTGTCGTTTTCTCTCTGGATCTCGCAAGGAAAACAAATGTTCACTGTTACACTTTGTTACAACATATGGTCCTTCAAAAGTGTCATTTAATTTCTTTCCTTTGCCAGTTGGTAAAGCAAAAATGAATTTCGAAAACATATCCACAGTAGTAAATATATATACTGTTTTCCTGATTTTGATATTCGAACTGGCCCAAACAAGTCAATTTGCCAGACTTGAAACGGTTCATTTGGCGTTTTGTATGGCACAAGCTTTGCTTTTGTCTTTAAGTTTGTAACTTTACGAGATTGACAGTCATGACAAGATCCTACGTATTCTGTGACAATTTTTCCCATTTTTTGAAAGAAATAGTTTTCTCTAACTTTATCCAAAGTGTTCTGTATTCCACTGGGACCCCCTAGTGGTGAGTCATGTGACAGTTTTAAAATCATGGTAATCATACTTAGTGGTATTACAAGTTGATATCCTAGTATCCTGATTTTGGTTTTCGGATGTGGTATAAAAGGCCATCTATGATTACATAATCAGGCGCCCTTATAATATTCTACGGGCACTTTTCTGAGATTCAGGCAATTGATTATTTTCAAGATTTAAAATTAGCTTTAAATCTTCGTCGTTGCACTGTTCAGATCGTATTTTCTCAATGTCAAGTCCAAGATTACGTGGAACATTAACTAAATCACTATGTTGGTCTGAATTATGAGATTTGTCATTCTATGTCTTCTATGTCTTCGTTTTGGTTTCACATTTGTGTTTACTTCTTCCGGAGCTTCGTCCGTATCGGCATCATATGAATCGTCCACACTAACAGAACACAAAGCTTGCACTACCGGAATATTAACATTCAATGTGTCATTTGAAGATATGCTATCATTGTCGAAATTGTTAACATCTTTCTGATTTTTTCGAAATTTATCAATAAAATTTCCCCATCCGGTAACTGAATATTTGTTGATTTTTCCGGTACATATGTAATATACTACATTTTGTTTTTGATACGGACTTTATCACGGCTAGTATCAAGTCAGCCCGTTAGGGCGAGCTTGATGCGTTACGCCCTGATAAAGTCCGTATCAAAAACAAAATGTACTGTATTTCTTTTATCGGTAATTCACAAATTGATAAGTAGAACTCTAAAACAAACTGAAATTAGTCGAAATTTCTGTTTTAACACAGTAAATACACTCTTTATTACAACAATAAATATGCATTCTTCATCAGTTCAACATATGACGCGTATGAATATGACGGCATAGCAACGCGCACGTGACGTCTTGACACTGATCCGTTATTTTCTATCTCACGGCTTGTTCAGTGATACTGAGAATACCAAGCAATGCAGATCAAAGGAAATTTATACAAATTACCGATAAATACGGGTTATGAGGGTCTTCCTCAGTAGGACTATCTACAATTTGATTGTTTGGATTTTCACAACGTGACAAAGCATCTGCTACTTGAATGTCCTCAGCAGGTTTATATTCTATTGAAAACGAAAACTGTTGAAGAATAGCGAGCCAACGTTCATAAATTGCTCCCTTAAATTGTTTCTGAAAGAGAGGCTGGAGAGCCTGATGGTCGCATTCTACAATAAAGTTTGAGCCTCGTTAGTAATCAGCACAATCGAGTATAGCATTCCTAAAAGTTCCAACTTCGTAGGTCCGTATGATTGCTGCCATGGTGATAATGACTTGGAGCCAAAGCGTATAATTCGAGGTTTGTCATTGTTTGCCTCTTTCTGATAAAGCATATACCCAATGCCACGGGGCGATGTGTCAAAAGATGGAAAGCTGAGTATTTCAGAATGTACAAGCCGTGATTTCAAATTTTTAAATGCAGTTCTCTGTTAAAGCACTGAAATTAGGTATAAATTTACGGAACCAATTATACTTTCCAATTAGTCTCCGAAGTTGTTTGATATTTTTCGGTTCAGGATATTCAGTAATCTTTTGGTGGACCAATGCCATTCTTTCGTGTCCTAGGAATACACAAGATGTTGCTGCGAACCGACATTTTTTTCGGACCTAATTTCAGTTCAGCATTTCTGAATATGTAAAAATTTCAGTAAAAATCTGTCAAGTGAATTTCAAATGTCTCTGGGTATACGAGAACGTCATCCAAGTAACAAAGACATGATCTAAATTTGAGCCCATGAAGAATTTTATCCATAAGAAGTTGAAATGTATTGGGAGCTGTTTTTTAGCCAATTAGAAGACGTAAGATAGGTGCCGAAGCACGTGTTGAAAGCAGTATATTTAGTGGAGTCTTCGGAGATTCCCATTTGAAAAAATCCAGAAGACAGGTCGATTTGTGTTATAAAATTAGGTACTATGTCAGAAAATGATTCAGTTAATTCTTGCAGGTTTGGTATTGTATATTTAAAATCTTCCGTTTGCGAGTTTAAATGGCGGAAGTCACAACAAAACGTATAATTGCTCGATTCACAAAAGTTGCTCCACGCTTTGTTACCAACTGCTGATGTAATCGGTAAATCTTCCAATTCACTGACAGGTGCAATAATTTGTTGCTTTAATAAATTATCTAATTGTTCACGTAAAACTTCTCTTTTATATGGTGGTAGTCTATAAGGTTTTTGGTGTTTAGATATAGCATTAGGTTTAAGAATGATACGATGTTCTACATCACGTTAATATCCTAAATCAGGATTTTCTTTGGTAACAAATAAATCAGAATTTTCACACAAAAACTGACGAAGTTCAATTATTTGTTTTTCTGTTAAATCAGAAGAAATGTTAAATTGTTTAAAATATACTTCGTGGAAGAGTTTTTTTTTTGTCCTGTATCATTTAAATATACGGTTTTATCATTGTCTAATTCTACATTTTGTACAACTTGAATGTGCTGTACAGAATGAATGTCATTGTTTTTTTTTGTAATGCCACACATGAATAATCGTCCGATAAAACAGTAAATTCAGCAATAAAAATTTTGCCTTTCGGAATAGTAATTTGATTATTCGAAGCATTGAGTATTTTAACAGGCACTTTGTGAAACAACTAAAGATTTAGCAATCACGATCCATGGTTCAGTGCATACTTGCTATTAGAACATACTCCCTGCAAACCAATTTCTACACATTTTGGTAGTTTACAATATGTCAATAGTTCAGTGTTTGGTTCAATAACAAGTCTTTTGCTTGTTTGCACATACATTCGTTGCTTATTGTAAGATAAATTCGCAAAATCTAGTTCATTTGCAAATACTGACCACCTCAAATTAACGGATGTGAAGTCACCGGAAGTATATAAAACTCAAGTAATTGTTCTGCACCTTTTACACTTGACTTAATTCGAGCAATGCCACAAACTCGCATTCTCTTGTTGTTTGCAAGACGGATTTCAGGATCTTCCATTTGTTCAAAAGGAACTTTTAATTTGTCAGAAATAGAATCATAAAGATTTTTAGATATGACATTAACAGCACTGCCCGTATCAATCAAAGCAGCAATTTTCAAGTCATTAAACAAAACAGGTTTATACAAAAATTGAGAAGTGCTATCTTGATCGGCACCCATACTTCCTAACCCGGACGACTGTGCCCGTCCCCCGGGGTCTGACGGTTCCCTGGAAGTTGTTCCCAAGAGTAAGACATAACGGTGCGATATGACCATATTGTTCACATAATTGACATTGATCGTTTGGCGACGATGGGCCCCTCGAGTTCCAATTATAAGAATGCTGATAATGACCTAAACCGTGACATCTTCGACATTCAGAAAATTTAGGTTGATAATTCGTTTGGTCCCTGTTTGGTTTAAAACGATTTTGGTGTGGGTTCACATAATGTTGGCTATTTCGTGTTTTATCTTTGTTAGCAGTATTTACACTGTCATGTTCAACACTCATTTTGGCGAGCTTAGCCATTTATTTCAGATTTGGGAGTTATCGTTGGTTTTGAATCTGACTCACAACCTTTGCCCTGAACAAGTTCGGTCAAAAGAGCAACTTGCTGTTTTAATTCAGTAATTGATTGGTCTTCTGTGAAATCAGTATTACAAGCTGCGCCTTTTGGTTGACTTTTTGATTGCTTTAGAAGATTGATTCTACATGGTTGCGGTATCCACAGGCCTCCACCATTTTAGCTGTAGTTAATGCATTCTGGATATCTTTTGGTTGACCCGCCCGAACAAAGAAAGCCATTTTCTCTGGCAAACCACTGATAAATTTTGCAATTGCTTCATGCTCGGGCTTTTGTAGATCTTGTGCTTTTTCAAGAATTTGACTATAAAAGCCCTCAAGTGACTGTCCAGGTGATAATACCATATTTTAAAACAACTCGGTTTCCATGATTACAGTTAGTGAAATTAATATATTTTTCAGCAAAGAGAATAGCAATGCTTTCCCATGATGATCTTGCTGCGTCACTAAGTGCATTAAACCATGTGAGGGCGGGCCCCTTCAAATGAAGATGAATTGCCGCTATTCGGCGCTGGTTACTCGAATTCAGACATAAATCGTTTGGCATTGTCTTGCGGGTAACCTGAGAATAAACTACATTTAATATTCAATGTATCGATTTTGACAGAATAATTTGGGAAAGAGACTGATTTGTCAGGAATTTCAGTTGAATTTAAACTATCAAGAGCCAAAGGAGTGCTACCTCTCGACGTTGGTGTTTGTATTAAGTCGTTATCGTCTACATCAAATTGATCACTCTGTAGAGCGTTGTTTTCGAGAAATCGCTCACTTAGTATGGACGAATCTGAATATTGACTATCGTAATCATCGATTGACAGTGAAGACTGACTATTCATAATAATTAAAAAAGCAATTGATCAAAAATTAAAGATGGACAAATTGGTCTATACACAGTCAACATACTACTATCGATAAGTGGCAAGACAATACCGGCCAACTTTCGTGCTTGGTTTATTCAATTTAATGATAAGGCAAGCCTTACAAAGTTTGTCGTGAAAAACAGGCAATATTTTTACTTTATTACACTCAAATAAAGTCCTTAAATTTGAAACCAGACACAATTATCTGGTAAGGCAATCTTTACCAAGAAATTCAGAAATATTAACGAACAAAAACATCATCAATTTTTTTCAGCCGGCCTAAAAAAAAACACACAAAATTTTCAAAGTACGTCACTTTTCATGTAATGCTGCTAAATACGCCAAGGTATTTGACTGGTGTATCTGGTAGGGCAATCCCGACCAAGAAAAATTAATTGAGAAAATGGCTCAAGTCAATGTCACATAAAAATATATTTATAAAACACAATCTCTAACAATCACCTTGATTAGTAGCTGTAACAACCAAAATCTAGCTAGGATCGGACATGGGTGAATGCCGTCATTGTATAATGCCCCAAAACGATAACTAATTCTTGTGTGTCGGCTGTATCTAGATCTTCTGCCATGCTCTAGGTCTAAAGAGTTTTGTGCAATAGCCGATTAGTGTCTCTTATAAAACGATTTACCTCTTCAATTTGGACATTAATCGTCTCTCCTAAAACCTTGTAATTCTACTGGACTGAAATGTACCTCATGTCTACCTCTTGTGTTATAACAGTAGATAGAATTACGGTGGTATTTCTAAAAATACTACCTGAACTTTTGGGAACTAAGCAACAAAATTTCGTAAACAGTTAATTATTTCTGGAACAGCACTTAAGTCTTTGGCTTTGAGATAAGTATTGCGATTTTCCTTTCTGTAAAGGATCCAAATATACAGGACTACAGCTTGAAAATGTTCGATTCTGCGCTCTAAATATGAAACTAGAAAATCATACTGTTGTTTACACTTTGCACCCCTTTGATACCACCATAAAATATTACGTTCAATACCACGATTTACTTGGTTTTCCAAAAACGAAGCCTTACTGTCTGATAACACTATCGGAACTTTGGAAATGTGGGCAGTGTTTGATAAATGTTCAAGTCTGTCAATTTTGTCTTTGCAACGTAGCAAAGCTCATCACAAATCACTATTTTTTCATTTACCTACAGTACAGATCTTTGAAGTTCTCCACCATGTTGCGTACTCGGGTTGGGAACCATATTTCAGCTCACATGGCATTTAAAAACTAAAAACGTGTTAGATCAATCTTGTAATTACATCCGAAAAGACGTATATACAACGTTAGAACGACACATAAACATATGTACGTCACATCCTGGACAAAGGATGCGAAAATGCTAAAACATGTCCAACATTAACCGCAACCAGAAATTATTTAATCATCAAATATGGGAATATAACACTGTCTTTGAGTGTTGGTACTCTATAAGACAGTGGTACTTTATATTTATGTGGTGGTACTTTTGACTTTATGTGATAGTACTTTCTTAATGTGGTGGTGTCTTGGTAATCTGTCTTGTACTCTGTCTTACGTGGTTGTAATCTTGAGGCCGTGGTACTTTATATTTATGTTAAGGTACTTACGAAGTGGTACTTTGTTTATGTAGTGGTACACTGTCTTTATGTGGTGGTGGTTACTCTTATCTTTAAGCCGTGGTACTTTGTATTTATCTGGTGGTAGTTTGACTTTATGCGGTGGTACTTTGTTTATGTGGTTAGTATTTATGTGGTGGTGGAACTTTGAATTTTTGCGGTGATACTTTGTTTTTGTGGTTGAATTCTGTCTTTATGTATCGGTTCTCTGTCTTTGTGTGGTGGTACTCTTATCTTTATGTAATGGTACTTTGTTTATGTAGTGGTATACTGGTTTATGTGTGTGGTACTCTGTCTCTTTGTTGTTGTACTCTATCTTTAGGACTTGGTACTTTATATTTATTTAACGGTGCATTGTATTTATGAGGTGGTACCTTGTTTATTTACGAGATGGTACTTTGTTTATGTAGTGGTACACTGTCTTCTTGTAGTGGTACTCTGTCTCTGTGTGGTCGTACTTTATCTTACGGCCGTGATACTTTATATTTATGTTGTAGTACTTTGTCTTTATATTTTTGGCACAGAATCTT